>JBBPBX010003346.1:14317-40738 GCA_038048925.1 Garcialebias charrua
ACCCCAATCATTTAAGGAAACTATGCATTCAAGTTTTTGTATTGCTTAAAATATAATTTCCCATGGGTTGCTGAAGATTGCTCTATGGTAGCCAAGGCCACCGCTGGCCGGCTCTGCCATTGCTCCTGGTGGTGGCTAAAATTGCTCCCTTTGCTCACCAGGATCTTGGTGAATAAAATGGTTCCCTTTGCTCACCAGGATCGGTCACTGTGCTGCCTTGGACCTGTAAACAAAACATCTCTGTTCTAATATGCTGTGTAACTAAACCAAAAGCATCAGCTTGCATTGTAAATTTACTTCCTTGTTCAGCTCCAGTCCATTAATCTCAAAAACAATTACAAGATTGAACCATTAAAGTGAAACTAAACTAAAATTTAACATTTTTTAGCTGATAAATTCCCTAGAATGTGTTTAAAATGTTTCATAGCACTATGTCTGTGTTAATTTTCATGAATTTGTGCGTATTAGTTAAAATCTGCAATATTTGGTCTAAAAACGTGTTTACGGTAACCCTATGGGTTGAACAGAGGAATTGCACGCTAATTTTCTTACTTGTCAAGGACTGTTCACTCTGACTTGTCTTGTACACTCTGACGTCACATGCTCTGCTGCCTGAATATAAAAGTGGAGCCACACCCCCGAGAAGGTCACTCCCCCTGCAGAGCTCAGGGATTGGGTTAGCGATTAGCAACATAGCATTAGCATTAGCATAGAAGAGCGACGATGTTCCAACAACAGCTCTTCAAACTGATGTTCACCCACCCTTACACCATCAGGGTACAATCCGTTTGGAGGTGAGTACCATTTTACACCTTTCCATTCCATGATTTATCTTTTGAGTATATGACGCGTTTCTTCATGTGCTGTGTTTGCGGCCTGCAGCTTTGCTTCGTTGTTGCCCCACTTAAGGTTGTGGCGTTTTTATCTGTTGCTGACCAACGTTAGTTTGTGTTGTAGTTGCGTTTAAATGCTAAAAATCTAGTGTTTCTTATGAACACCGCAGTGTGTGTGAACTCTTATGAACTCGGATAAGGAAGACCGCAACATCAAAAAACAATGGAGACTAGCTGTGCTAATTTTAGCTGTTGTAGGCTACTGGTTAACGGTGTTTTAGACCCGGTGTTCTTTTGCTGCAAATAATGCTGTGGATCAAAGGTATTTATAAAATAATATGTACTGTACTTGGTGAATGAATATCATGGTCATCAGCTCTGTGCAGCAGTATTTATTTTGCACTGGGTCATCTGTTTGACAGAAGGTGATAAAACAGTAATGTTTCTCAAGTATGCTTGTTTGTAAGGTGATTAAAAATGTGTTGTTCTTTTTTAGCTCCATGAGGCGTTCCACATCCAGGGAATCTCTGAGACGTGTTTCACAGACATCAAGCTTCATTGGAGACATGTTGACATGTCACTTTGGAGGTGACATGAGAGCTGATTCACCAGGTATTCATGTTTTATTTATTATTTTTGTAGCCCACCTTTACCCTCTGTCTGCAGGTATTAATATTATTATTTAATTATTATGTTTTATTTATTTATTTATTATTTTATTTATTACTTTTATTATGGCGGACATTATATAAACAAAAACGTTTAAAAAAAGTCTATGCAACATTAATTCTTGTTTATTTGTACATTGCTACCTGTCCCAACATTTTGGGGATTTGTTGACACTGTGAAAATTTGAATCAACATTTTTCTCCATTAAAATGTTACATTTACTCAGATTAAACTTTTGATCTTTCCTCTGTTCAGGACTGCAAATATCCAGGGTCGGGATGGAGTGAGTGGGAAGTCCACTGCTGCAACGTGTCCCTGGTTTGTCCTCATGCATGAGGCGAAAAAACAAATAAAATAAACAAATTGATTACAAAACCTAGTTGTTTATGATTCATTTTATTAACAGTAAGTTAATTCAAAACAACAAAAGGTTCTGTGTTGTGTCAGCCCTGCAAACACACGGGACACCACCTCCAGGTCCTCTGGATGGACGCACTGGACAGAAGAACGAGCAGTCCAAAACACTTGAGACCACCTGCAGGATGCTCCACCCGCAGAATGTTCCACCTGCCAGCCAGAAACAAACAGGGTCTCAGCTGTAGCACCCAACATTGTCGTGGATGCAGGTCTCAGGAGATGAAGCAGCTCTGGCCGAGACTCTCTGCATCATCATGGGATCGTCTTGGTTAAAGTAATCCTGGCTGCAATTACTCTGAGTGGCTGCTGGGTGCTTGAATCATCATAGTTCTCTGAAAAAAACATTTTAAAGGATACACAGTATTGTTAAATTCATTGCAATTGGTTTGGTTTGCATTAAAAAAATATTATTTCTCATAAATCTTACCAGCTGTGCTCAGATTTGATTAGCTGACACATAGCTTAAACAAATAATGTGTACACGTCCTAACAAATATTTATCATACAAGTTTGTAGAATGTTTCTAAACACGGATCTTTGGAAACCAAATAAAAGATTTTACCACTGTTTAGTGCTCATTTATAGTCAATTCAAAAAACAATGTGTGTTTAGTTCTAGGTTGCATAACAAAATTAAGCCAAAACGTCAAACAAAACGAGGGTAGATGAAATCAATATTTTAAAATAAAATCTATTATGAAACGTTACTTTTGTAATGTGCTAAGTAATAAGATGTTGCGAATTAAAGTCACTTCAGCTGGACTACAACACTGTTGTGATCCAAACAAAGACAAAAACACAGCCGTACACCGCATGCCATGCAGCTAAACACAGGTTTTTAATGTGTTCTGTGTTCAGAAGCATACGCTTAAGCTGTGTGTGTGTGATTAAATACACGCAACAACATTTTACAACAGTTATTTTGGTAAAAGTTTAGGTATTTACTTACTGAAGACGCGACTATCCGCCATTTTGAAATCTAACCTTGGGGAGGGGTGGGAGTTTACCACTAGAGGGGGCGTGAACGCAGGACAACCCCCAACCTCCTCCCCTCCTTGACTCTCGACACGCCCATTTTGAGGGAGATTTTCAATCGGCTTTGGGGGAGGAGTTACCGTCTCAACCTGTGTTGAGTGCCACTTTAAAATCTGTCTGTGATGGGGATTATCAGTGTACCACTTGTTTATCTCAACCACCACTGTTCCACCTCTGCTGCTCATTGGGCAGTGGATGAAAGGCTACATTTGAATGTTAGGATTGCAGATGGTAGCTGAAGTAAATTAGACTGGAATACTCAAAAATGGGAACTTACAGAGCGGGATGGCTTTTGGATGTCAAATTACACTGTATGCATTTAAAACAGTGCATAACTATTACTATTATTACTTACTTAATATTAATTACTTAATTATTATTAAGTTGTTTACTGCAATGTTCCATTGTATGCTATATGTTTAATTTAATTTATGAAGAAAACATTATTTTTATACAATTTGGAGCTGCATTTTCTTAATATGTTAGCTGTGGTGCTCCATTGGGGGTGTGGATGTGTCAGGAAGGAGGACATGCCTTTAATTAGTTGCTTTTTTTCTCTTGGGAAAGAAGAGGCACTGTGATGCTGTCCCTGCTTTCTAATGAGCGCACTGGAGACCACCAAGACAAACCCATTCTCAGCAGACCAGTGGTTTACAGTCTATAGTGCACATAATGTGCCTCAAACTGTTTGTCCCTTAAGGACTCACTTCTTCTTTGTCCATCTACATGGTGCTCAGTCTTTCTCCCTCAGATATTATATTTTACCCCTCTGGCAGCCTGGCTCATCACTCTCTAGCAACAACAAGACCATTTCCCCCGAAGACGTTAACACAGAATATCATTGCCCAGGTATTGGAGACAATTAGACTATACTGTACAATGTCCCATTATTGCTCCAGTGTGCCAAGCAAAACATCGATAAACAGCTCCTTAAGCCCCCAGAAAGGTTTTTTTTATTTTTATTTTGAACACTGCTGAAGATAATAAATTACTTGAGCGTCTGAACAAATTTAAGTGGGCGATTACGTTCGCAGTTTGGGGGAGAGCAGCAGGATCATCAACTGGTGACTTGCACGGGGGAGAAAGTGTGAAGCTTCGTGTAAGAGACAGCTTAGTGTTATGTCGGGGTTTGATTAAGAAAGGCTCTCATTAAAAGGTTCCCTCCAGTTACTAATCAAAGCAGAGTCGATATCTGGGAATTAGCTTGCCAAACACTCTTGCCCTGCTGGTTTTTTACTTTATTTTTTACTTTTGCTTACTGCCTCTTTTTTTGCACTCTCTTCCTTCCTGTTACATGCTAAACTTTCACTCTGTTTATCAGTTTGAGTCACCAGACTCCCTCACATCTTCCTTTTATTTCCCGTCTTCGTGACATTTCTTTTTCCATCCTGCTTTACAATCTCTTGCGACAATGGCTTATTTGTCACAGTCAACAAAAGGGGCAACTCCAACTACTTTCTGTCAGCTAGTCATCCTCAGAGACGGGGGTCAGTTGGTCATGAAGCTACAGTTTCATTGATATTCAAAGGTTTTACATTGTCTTAGAGATTGACTTGAGCTGCTTCAGGGGATGTTGAGAAATTCCTCAGTGCTGTACTGATGGAGTGACAGAACACAACTATAAATTTACAGTTGACAAAATGATTAAACACAACCTTTGCTTTGGGGTTGTTCTGGCCTCAGCCGAATAATTTTAAGTAGTTGCTATATTTGGTTAATGCAAAATAACAAAAACATTAGAAAGAAAAAAATGGCTGTGGGTCTTGTAATCCTGAAGTTCAAGCCCAGTAAGGGCATCCAGAATAATACAATTGCCAAATCTTTCATGCAAGCTCTCTCGCTGTGGCGATCCCTAAAGAAAGGAATGGCTGAAAGAAATTTACATTGGTTCAACAATTGGTTAAAAGTTAGTAATGAAACTATTTAAGAATTAAAAGCTAAGTAGAGACACAATGACTTTAAAAATATACAAGATTTGATGAACATTTCAAAATGTGGTGAACAAACTTGGATAAGAAGTTTGACAGAGCACTTTTGCTGTTCCCACTCTAAAAACAATCAGCTCATCAAGTAATCCACAAATGAAATGCCTCCAGCGTGGGAGAAGAAAAAGCAAAGGAATCACCTTCTCTATGGCAACTAAAAGTGTAGGTAAGTATAGCTAACCCCACTCACACAGCACACACACTTTTTGCCCCTCTCCCCTCAGGCAGAAGGTTGTGGAGCATTAAGTGTAAAACCACTAGACTGAGGAACAGCTTCTACCCTGAAGCTGTTAGACTCATGAATCCCTAACCAGGATAATCACTGTGAAAAAAAATCCCTGTAGTGTCACTTTAATTGGTGATAGGTGACGCATTTGTGCTGCTGATTATCCATGCTGCTGATCTCATGCTGCTGACTATTTAATGCTGCTGTATTCATTCATATCCAACTGCTCACCGCCGTATTGTTTTTCATTATTGGTGTTTAGCGTATATCTTCGATCTTTTAGCGTATCGTTTGGCATTCATTAGGTGTATACAGTATATCTTAGTTTATATCTTAGATTGTCATTTACTGTTTCTTTTTACACTTTATATTTTTGCTATTGTTGGATGTAACTGGGACCCCCAAGTACATAATTGTGTTCCATCTCATGTACCACATGTGGTGAGAACGACAATAAACCTATTTGAACTTGAACTTGAAGGTTAGTCAAATACCACTAAATTGTCCCTAGGTGTGAGTGACAGAGTGAATGGCTGTTTGTTTCATTTGTCTGTGTCCCTGTGATGGACTGAAGCCATGTCCAGGGTGTCCCCCGCCTCTCGCTCAGTGACAGCTGGATATGGACACCAGTGACTCCCCCAGGATCCAAAAGGGAAAAAGCTGGTAAAAGATCATGGTTGGATGGATTTTTCAATAAACAATAGACATTTGTTTGATAGGTCACATATGCATCAACCAAAAGTATGGTTTCTTTTGAAACCTAACAAATATTTTGTCTACATTGTGACAATTGTTTGAAAAAAGGGGCAGATATAATAAGATGTATTCTTCTTTCTGCTACCTTTCATTTTTTTTATATTTTACGTTATCATTTATGGGATTCTTGTATTGTGTTTTTTTGTAAAAAAAAAAAAAAAGAACAAATTTAATAAACAAACGTAAACAATTTACATGTAATTTTTGGTCAATAAAAGCATAAATTTAAAAATAAATAATTGATTCTCATTGAACAGGTCATAAAATAACTTTAATTTGAACTAAACAAAGGAACAATGACTTCATTTAAGAAGGCCCCGAATGTTGCAAACACTTTGGGGCTAATTGTTGATCAGCAATCAAGTTTGAAGAAAAACCCAATTTAACAGCTTGTCTGAACTTCCATTCCCACTCTTTGTCAGTGTATTTATGTGTGTTGTAAACAGATGATGCAAATCTTCAAGCAAAATAACTTGTTTCTCTTAACCACCAAATAATACAACCTGATATAATTTATAGTTTTTATTGATGTATAAAAAAAAAAACTATGAACACACTTACTGATTCGCTTTAAATCTAATCTATATTATATTCTCTTTCACCTGGAGACCCTTAGTCAAAATGTTGAAATCTTGCATTTTATAAAAATGAAATGGCAGCACTCATGTGGCCGCCTTTACACTTTAACGTTATCAGCATGTCTGTCATCACCTGACCTTTTTCTATGAATTCCAGAAAATACCTCTAAAGGTTCACAGCAAAAGCTGTACACTTTGTATGACCATGCCCTTCACCAGTTGCACACAACAGGACAGGATAGCTCCCACCATCATCCAGCCTGTTTTTCATACGAGAGTTCGATTCACTTTGGTCTGTGAATGACACACAAGAGATTTAAGGGCGTCAACAAAGCAACTCGGCTTCTGTCAACTGATCTCTGTTGATTCTGCTTACATTAGCTGTGTATGAAGCTACAAAAGGTTCTCTGCTTCCCACTCTGCTGGCTAATTGCATCAAAGCATGTGCAGTCTGTTGTCTCAGGCCCTGTGTTTGTACAAGCATCAAAAGGATAGAGCCGCAGCCTGTGAATCCTGTGCCAGACATCATCAATCCAGCATGGTGGTGCACAAGAACAACCAGAAGAGTGGAACTATGGTTTGTTTAGTTTCCTTTGCACAATTCTTGCCATCACTCCAAAACCCTTCATTTTAATCTTCAGTTTGCTGAAGTTAAACAGACGCACAAAACTACGTAGAAAACGAGGACAGAAATACACAAATACAAAGAGAAGAGAGGCATTTAAATGGTTTGTAAAACATAAAGACCTTCACACTGGACTTGGTGAATATGTTTTTTTTTTTTTCCATTTTCATTAACATGATCACAAACTCTGGTTGTCTGCATGGCTGTCCTTATTGTACATCCTCTCAGTGCACACTTGACTTTGCACTGTGTGCCTGACAGCAGGGTGGGCTGCACAGAGCGAGGTGTTGTTGGAACTAAAATGCTGGCGGTGTCTGTTCATTCAGCCATGTGACATGATTTATGTTAGACACACAGAGTGTAAATGTCCTGTCTGTGACCAGCAGACCAAACAACCGACCCAACCTGAATACAAGTGTCTTTTTAAGCTATATTGTTTTTTTCCTCCAGAAACTTCTTTTCACTCTCTCAATCTCTCTCTCTCTCTCTCTCTCTGCTATCTTGTATATTTAGCTTTCTGCTTTTTTTTCATCCTACAGTATATGCTTCTTTTTGCTCATGTCCTGATTTATTTTATCCCCCCACACCAGTAAACTTGGTTACATGCTTTTGGCCATGTTATGCCACTTTCACAGTCTCTCACTGCACTTCCACATGTGCAGCTATATGTGTTGCCTCTCAAGATGTGTTACAGATGTGTTAAAATTTAAAAAAAATAGGGAGGAAATGACAAACAGTGGTTAGATCAGACACGTACCGGTATATGAAAAGATTTTAATGATAGCATGTTCTGAACTGTTTTTCTCCGTAAAAATTAGTGTCGTGTCATGCTTGTGATTTTTAAAATAGGGGGAACAAGCAAATCTCTGAATATATTGTTTTAAATAATGTCACATTGTTTCTGCTTTTAGTCAGTCTGTGACTATTCCAAGGAATAAACATAACTTTATATTCAGCTCAGTCTAAATTTATGTCAAAGTTATTTTTTGTCTTTCTGCGTATTTGTTCAAGAGTATTTTTTGCACATTTTTTTTAAAAAATTAGTTTATTAACAAGAATTAAGTAAAAAAAAAAACTAAAAATTCAAAATTTTAAATATACAGATATATTTAAATAACTCTGGTTTATATCCACAATATTTTGTCATATTTTTTAGGGTTTTGTTTATGTTTTGGATCTTTTTGACATTATCTATGTTAAGGCTTCATGTTGTTTTCTTGCTGTTTTAGTTTTCAGTCCTTTTTTCCCCCCAAATCATTGTAACCACAGATTATACTGATTACAGCTTTTCATCCACCTGTATTACATTAGTAATCAGCAAACCTGTGATCAGTTACTGATCACCAACCAATGATTTTTGCTTTGCAGTCTTTGTCAGATAGTTTTCATTCATGTATCCTATACGAGGTCGCAAGTTCTTCTAATTGCCTTGTTGTTCGTTATTAAATAGGATTTACTTTTTTGTGTTAAATAGGGACAAATATTGTGTATTAACAAATAATACACTATGACATTTGTAGCCTAAGCTAATTTATGATGCACATTTCCAGATGAGACGTTAGCTAAATATATTTTAAGTTCCTGTAACTGCTTCCTTGCACCTACAATCCTTTCTTGTCAACTTATTGCTCAAAGCTGACGACTTTCCTATAAGTCAGAGAGTCAGAGTCAGAGAATCTTTATTGTCATTTGCACCGCATGTGGTACATGTGATGAAATGAGATTATGTACACAGGGTCCCAGTTACATTCAACAACAAAATGTAAGAGAAAAACAGTAATAACATCTAGGATTGACTAAGAAAAACATCAACTAGAAATACACTAAGCACTAATGTAATAGAAAAACAAAATCATTACAAACAGACAGCCGCACGAACATGAGTCTATATGAGCAAATGGTCACAGATGAACACAGCAACAAGAAAACAGATCAGCATCAGCATGATGTGATATTTTGCAGTGATTATTCTTATTATTTATTTATTCATGAGTCTAACAGCCTCAGGGTAGAAGCTGTTCCTCAGTCTAGTGGTTCTACACTTAATGCTCCTCAACCTCCTTCCTGAGGGGAGTGGGGCAAAAAGTGTGTGTGCAGGGTGAGTGGGGTCTTTCATGATGCAGGTGGCTCTTTTCCTGCATCTGGTGTAAATGTCTGTGATAGAGGGGAGACTGACTCCGACTATAAAATCTTACAATAGCAGATACTTGGTGGCAAAATTAAATCCAGACAATTATCGAAACTGTTATGAGTAGTTGTATTAAAATGTTGAGTGCAAGTAATTTTTTTATATCCATGTTGGGATTTTGTTCAGAATATGGTAGTTTTAATGTTCGCTTTCAGTAATTTTCCAGTATGAACTTTACTTTGCTCTATTGTGCTCAAGTAATTTCTTCAACAAGCTGAGCCCCGTGTACTTCTTACCTTTTTTTAATGAAAACTTTTTTGTGCTCGGCAAACTTGAATAAGTGAACTTTGACCTCTGCCTGCAGTGAAAAGGTGAAAGATACAAACGTGAACTTTGAAAACAAGGAAAAAGGTAAGACCGTATACAACAATCTGTTGTTTGCCAGTTNCTCCAAAATGATGTTCCAGCTCGATCTACAACTTTCCTTTTTAACAAAACAAAACAAGAAAAATCCTTGGATTATTTAAAATACAAATTCCTTCTTCTTCTTTCAGTTTTTCCCCTTTCAGGGGTCTCCACATCGTCATCCTCCTCCATCTCACTCTGTCTTCTGCATCCTCTGTCCTCACTCCAACTAACTGCATCCATGTGTCTCCTCTTTGTCTTTTTCTTGGCAGCTGCATTTCTAACATCCTTCTACCAATATACCCACTGTCCCTCCTCTGGACATGTCCAAACCGTCTCGGTCTGGTCTCTCTAATTTTATCTCCCAGTTGTTCAACATGTGCTGTACCTCTGATGATCTCATTCCTGATCTTATCCATCCTTGTCACTCCTAAGGAGAACCTCAGCATCTTCATTTCTGCCACTTCCAGTTCTTTCTCCTGTCTTTTTGTCAATGTCTCTGTCTCCAGATCATACAACATAGCTGGTCTCACCACTGTCTTGTAAACTTTTCCTTTGACCTTTGCTGACACCTTTTGTTGCAAATCACTCCTGAAACGTTTCTATTTTTTTTTTCTATTTAAAGTAAAAACTAAGATTGATATTTGAGAAGCATGAGGGAGAGAAGAGCTGGCAAGAAGAGTAAAAAAATATCATGCAAATACAAGCTGAAAAGGAGAGGGATGGTAAATAAAGGACATGAAAACAGGTTTGAACAGAGGTGAGTGTCAACCTCCATGTGTCCAGGTGAAGAAATGATGCAGAGTGGCAGATTGTGTGCACGAATCACTGTGGTATGTTGAATATTTATGAAGCAGACAGAGGCAAGTCTAGGTGTGAAAGGAAGAGATGGACGCACAAAGGATATTGGAAGGGACAGGCTGTCTCCTCTTATGGATAATGACAACCCCAGTATCAGATTAAAGCCCAGACAGCTGCTGCAGTGATGTTACGACCTCCACAAGGCTTCTGATAACACAAATAGAAAAAAGGGCACAAAATTAGCTGGAAAATCCCCAATTATTTTTATTATATTACGGATAATAAAATTCAAAATTAATGTAAAAATGTGAAATTAAAGGGTTGGGAGTGAGGAGTTGCTTTAAGTGGAGAAGTTCAAATGTGTTGGAAAAAATGGAGCGTGATGTCTACAAACAAATCAGTGCAGCTTCTGCAATATTGTGGACTCTGTACTGGTCCGTTGTAGTGAAAAGGGAGGTGAGCTGCAAGGTAAAGCCCTCTGTTCACTGGTTGTCTACGTTCCTACCCTCACTTATGGTCACAAACTCTGGGTAGTGATTGAAACAATGAGACTGTGGTTTCAAGCAGTTGAAATGAGTTTTCTCTAATGGACAACTGGACTCTCCCTTAGAGACAGGGTGAGAAGTTCAGTTATTTGGGAGAAACTCAGAGTACAGTCGTTGCTAATCCCCATCGAGAGGAGCCAGTTGAGATGGTTTGGGCATCTGGTAAGGAGGCCACCTGAACCCAGGTTTTCTGGACATGTCCAACTGGAAGGAGACCGAAGAGACTCAGGACACACAGGAGAGTATCTGTCTCTCGGTTGGCCTGGGGACACCTTGAAATCTCCCAGAAAAGCTGAAAGACGTGGCTGTAGAGCCAGATGTCTGGGCCTCCATGCTCAAGCTGCTGCCCCACCACCTACTTTGGAACCAGCAGAAGAAAATGGATGGATTTATAAATTTACGGCTTGTTTCTTTTGTTTATATGCGCACATCAGAACGCAACAATTGTGTAAACACATTTTAGTCCAATGAAGTGGACAAAAAAAGTGGAGCTATTAGTTTGAAAAGTGACCAAGGGTTTAAATCTAAACCACTTTAACCCGAATAGTGGATGATTATTACCAGCTGAGCACAAAATGGTTATCGCTTTGCACCATGCACTTAAACAGTTACTACTTTGCATCCATTTGCATGTATTTCTTGATATAAACAACCCTGTTTGTGGCTTTTCCAATGTCAAATTATCAGTTTTGCACTAAATATTTATCTTAGCACAAATATTGTGATATTTCTCTTGGAAGTGCCCAAATGTTGCGTCAGAATTTCTAGTTAGCTGCAAATGCTGCTATTTACCAGTAATCGAACCATCAAACATACAAGCGTATTTTGTTAAAAGGAGTAGTTGTTATAATTTAAAGGGAACAGATATTTTTTGTAAAGCTGAAGTATAGAACAAGTTTAAGGGGTAGGTCTACTTTAAAGAAGGGAATTGGTTTATAGAATAGTTTGGATACTGATACTAAAAAGGAGAAATCATTATTTGTATTTAAGAAAAAGATCAAGAATGTATTGCTGATGAAATATATTTAAGTTAGTAATATTAAGGAATTATAATGAATACTTTTGATGAGTTTTGTGGTTTGTTGTATTATGTATTGTTTAAATCGATTGTTTTGCATTGATTTTGTCAAGAAGGGGCAGAAATTATAAGAATTCATTCTTCTTCTGCTGCCTTTCATTTTATAGGTATTTTATTTTCTTTATTTTTTTGAATATGTATTGTTTTAATTGAAATGAAATGAATGAATAAACAAACAAATTTAATGTTGGAAATAACCATACAGTTTAATGTATTGAGTAATGCAACAAGGACAACAGTGTAAATGCATATGAAATTGCTCCAAGAGCTATAAACAACAAGAAACGTGACCTTTCCACAAAGCCCAACTTGAACTTAAACCTAATGTAAACTATGTATTTAATATTCAGCTAATGTAATAGGGTTTTGGTACCAATATGACAACAAGCTTTTTATATTTCTACAACTGCTCTAACATAAAGGGGCAACGAGTTTACAGAATCCCCATGCACAAGCACCGTGGCACACATAGCGGTGTAAAATTAGAGCTTTGAGTTCCTGCTGGCAATGAAACTTCCTGGTTTGGAAGAGAAGCATCTGGACAATACTTTCCCAGAGGCTCACATGCTGGCAACTAACTGAGGAGTCCCCACTGTGTCTGTCGATGGAGTACAGAGCACAGCACCGCACCGTGTCCTGAATAACACATCAGTCAGACAACTGGGGCCAATTCTCAGGTCCAAAAGGGGCAGCATAGAGAGACTAGGACAACTAAAACTTCTTCGTGATACAGATTAGACTCAAAAGTGTTCGGAAAATTCCATTTTCAAGGATACTTTAACCAGTCTGATTGTATTTCAACAGAAATATAAGCGTAAATGTCATTTTGTGCCAAATATTTCACAGCAACTCATGCACTGTACTGTTTTGTGCTAAAATTGAAGCCACTTTGTCTTGTCTTTCTAGTAGATATGTAAGAAAGTGGAAAAGCAGACACTTTTCGGTCAACAAAAACAAAATCACAAAGAAGCACTTGGATAGAATGGGGACAGTTTGGTCCAGACTGGAAGGAGAGCAGCCACAGCAGCTGTTCATGTCTCCCTTTGGAGAGGTCTACCATCACAGCACGGCTACCCTGGGGATCACTTAGACAAAAAATAAATAAATAAACTCTTAAAACCAAGCCTAATCACCATCCTGGAGCATTAATTGGCTTTTCCAAGGTGTGTAATCTGTTAAATCTGACATGTGTACTCAAACACAAATAACTGTAGGTTGTGTTTGTCTTTCTTTCATTAATAACTTAAATGAAAATAAAGATTGACCACAAGCTGAAAGTCTTTTTGGGATCTCTTGATCTGCTCTAAAAAATATATTGTCCAGATGTTTTCAGTAACGTTGGTTGTAAAGTGAGTCTTAAAATTGTTTGAAAGTAGCAAGTCAGACAATTATAAAAACATTTTTACAATTTGTCCCATGTGCAGCACGTTTGTTTCCGCATTTAACTGGAGACGCCAACTCATCAGTTGAGGTGAGAGTGTCCATACTTGATTGTCTTGTGTCATCTTTGTGTTAACTGATGGACTGATGTGTCTCAGCTGGTAGACAACAGCCTCCAATTCCCTTGTGCAGGATAACATTTGTATTAAAAAAAAACAATGATCTGCATAAAATTATTTTTAATCTAATTTGTTTATGATTTAAGACAAGTTTTATTAATGTGTGAAATAAACAAATATATTTTGTTTCCATCTTTACCAAAAAAAAAACATTAAATTTCTCAAAAGATACTATTACTACAAATATGTATTTCATTAAATACAGTTATATACTTGTCAGGATTTGTGTTTTTTAGTAGTATTTTATGTTCATTATCACCAGTAGGTTATTTCCTTTTTATTTTTTTGTTTTTCCATGATTGGTGATTTTTGTGTTCTGTTTTGTTCCTTGTGTTTTCTGTTGTTGGTCTTTGTGAATTCATCAGTCATTTCACTCCCTCTGCTCAAGCTTTGCTCACTCTCACTTGTTCCTTGTCTTCAACTAGCCCAGGTGTCTCTACCTTCTCTTAGGACCACCAAACTAAATTGTAAATGGTAAATGGAGCTTACTTATATAGCGCCTTCCAGCCCCCTATGAGGGGCCCCAAAGCGCTTTACAGCACCAGCCATCCACCCATTACTCACATTCATACACACCCCAAAGCGCTTTACAGCACCAGCCATCCACCCATTCATACTCACATTCATACACCGGTAGCGGTAGTCTGCCATGCAAGGCGCCAGCCAGTCCTACCAGGAGCAACTCGGGGTTAAGTGTCTTGCCCAGGGACACAACGACACATGGTGTGGGAACTCGGGATTCAAACCTCCAACCTTCCGATCGGGGGACGACTGCCATTACCACTACGCCACGGCCGTCCCAACAACAGCATAAATATTAGATTCTTTTGGTTTTGTCTGAGATTTATTTGTAACACTTTTTGTTTGTATCTGAAAATTTCAAACAAATATGTTAAGGCTGTAGTTTTGTCTTGATGACCGGAGGTTTGGACCTAGGAATGCAGACTGACTCGAGGAGCTTGAGTGAAATAAAACTATGTTTTAACACAAAGAAAAAAGCTGACAAGGCAGCACAAAACTTCCAAAACTTACTTAAAGTGAAAACCCTAATTTAACTTTTTTTAGCTGAGAAACTCCCTAGAATGTGTTAAAAATGTTTCATAGCACTATGTCTGTGTTAATTTTCATGAAATTGTTCGTATTAGTTTAAATCGGCAATATTTGGTCTAAAAACGAGTATTCGGTAGTCCTATGGGTTGAACTCCGGTATTGCACCCTGATTTTCTCATTTGTTTACGATTCGCACAGTCATTTATTTTCGCACAATTTCGTCACAGCCTCTGCTGCCCGAGTATAAAAGTGGAGCCACTCCCCCGAGAAGGTCACTCCCCCTCCAGAGTTCAGGGGTTGGATTAGCGATTAGCAACATAGCATTAGCATTGATGAGCGAAGCTGTTCCAAGAATAGCTTTTCAAACTGATGTTCACCCACCCTTACACCATCAGGTTACAATCCGTTTGGAGGTGAGTACCATTTTACACCTTTCCATTCCATAATTTATCTTTTGAGTATATGACGTGTTTCTTCATGTGCTGTGTGTTTGCGGCCTGCAGCGTTGCTTCGTTGTGGCTCGCCCCACATAAGGTCGTGGCGTTTTTATCTGTTGCTGATCAACGTTAGTTTGTGTTGTAGTTGTGTTTAAATGCTAAAAATCTAGTGTTTCTTATGAACACCGCAGTGTGTGTGAACTCTTATGAACTCAGATAAGGAAGACCGCAACATCAAAAAATAATGGAGACTAGCTGTTGGTAATTTTAGCTGTTGTACAAGTTACGATGTTTTAGACACAGTGTTCTTTTGCTGCAAATAATGTTGTGGATCAAAGGTATTTATTAAATAATATGTACTTGGTGAATGAGTATCATGGTCATCAGCTCTGTGCAGCAGTATTTATTTTGCACTGGGTCATCTGTTTGACAGATCAACAAAGTGAAAACAGTAATGTTTCTCAAGTATGCTTGTTTGTACTGTAAGGTGATTAAAATGTGTTGTTCTTTCTTAGCTCCATAAAGTCAAAGTCAAAGTCAAAGTCAACTTTATTGTCAGAACTGCAATATGTACAGGACATACACAGGATTGAAATTGCATTTCTCTCAGTCCCTCGGTGCAACAGTAACCATTTAAACACTAAAACACTGAAACATTTAATAAACATAAGCATAAAATAGTAAAAGTGTAACACTGTCCTGAGTTTTTGCATAGTAGTATAAAAGTATGAAAATTTACACCAACACTAAAACACTAAACATTTAATGAACATAAGCATAAAATGAAATAATAAAAGTGTAATACTGTCCTGAGTTTTTGCATAGTAGTATAAAAAGTATAAAAAGTATATCTATAAAATAAACTGAAGGTTCTAGCATTGACATTTGCAAAGAGTGGCAAAGCAGCATATGAGTTAATGTACACAGTATATGTATGAGGTAGTTGATGTTGGTATAGAGGCAAAGTGGCATATGCAGTAAGGCACATAAGGCACATTGGGCATCCTTAAATAAGGCTAGTCAGAGAATACTGTATATGTATCAGCAGT
The DNA here is from genome assembly GCA_038048925.1 of Garcialebias charrua. Classification (NCBI taxonomy): domain Eukaryota; kingdom Metazoa; phylum Chordata; class Actinopteri; order Cyprinodontiformes; family Rivulidae; genus Garcialebias; species Garcialebias charrua. The sequence goes on from JBBPBX010003346.1 coordinate 30,493, forward strand.
AGTGTAGATATAAAAGTAGTGTAAATGTAAACAGTAGTAATAAATGTAAACAGTAGTAATAAATGTAAACAGTAGTAATAAATGTAAACAGTATTAATAAATGTAAACAGTGAATGTAAACAGTAGTATGACTATAGGCAGTAATGTAATACAAACATTAGTGCAAATATGAGAAGTAGTGCAAACTGAATGAGCACATGACCGAGAGTTTAGTGAATAACCCGTTTGATGACACAGAGTCCAGTGTTAAAATCTTTGTGTTGTGTGGTAATGTGTGAGAAAGTTTTTTGTGTTAAGGCAGTTCAAATGGGAGGGGAGGCAGAGCAGGCAGAGTGTTTAGCATCCTTAGCATAAGGCATTCCACATCCAGGGAATCTCTGAGACGTGTTTCACAGACATCAAGCTTCATTGGAGACATGTTGACATGTCACTTTGGAGGTTACATGAGAGCTGATTCACCAGGTATTCATGTTTTATTTATTACTTTTGTAGCCCACCTTTACCCTCTGTCTGCAGGTATTAATATTATTATTTAATTATTATTACTGTATTTTTTTTATTACTTTTATTATGGCGGACATTATATAAAAAAAGTTTTTAAAAAGTTTATGCAACATTAATTCTTGTTTATTTGTTCATTGCTACCTGTCCCAACATTTTGGGGATTTGTTGACACTGTGAAATCTTGAATCAACGTTTTTCTCCATTAAAATGTTACATTTACACAGATTAAACTTTTGATCTTTTTTCTTTTCAGGACTGCAAATATCAAGGGTCGGGATGGAGTGAGTGGGAAGTCGACCGCTGCATCGTGTCCCAGATTTGTCCTCATGCATGAGGCAAAAAATAAATAAAGAAAGAAATTGATTACAAAAACTAGTTGTTTATGATTCATTTTATTAAAGGGGACCACACATTCAAAATTCACTTTTTACTGTTTTTTTACTCAACTTTGGGTATTTACTTCATAAAAAAAACAGTCCAAAGGCCAAAAAAATGCACCCAGTGGTTTATTTACTCTAAGTAGATTTATTTTACTGTGATAATATAGGTTTCGTTTTTGAAATAAACTGGAAGTCAATCTCGCATGTTACGTCACAAGCGAGAGAGGACAACCCACCCCAACCTGAGTCCAGCCCCTCACCTAGCAACCCCATGTTAGGCTCAACCCACTTCTGTATTAAACACATGACTGTTGTTTTTCATGATTTCATCTCATCTTTTGTTTATATGTTATTAATTTCATGTGTACAGCACTTTGTTGCAGCTGTGGTTTTTTAAATGGCTTTATAAATAAAGTATAATTGTTATTTTTATGTTTTAGTTCAATTTTTAGTGTATTTGCGATCGCTCCCAACGCGCAGCCGGCAAAAATTAAACGAGCAGACCCCCGGCATAGGGACCGGCGGCAACGGGACCCTCTTCTGGCGCGATGGAGCGGAGCTTCAACTGTACAGCCTCGCAGCAGCCTGGCAGAAGCCTCGCAGCAGCGAGGACCTTCTCCTTACGGATTAATTTACGGGAGACACTTGGTGAACGTTGTGTGTGTCTTGACTGGAACAGCGATAACTCTCAAAATCTCTGCGTGCAACGAGCGGAGCTGGCGAAAACCGGAAGAGGAACAAGCTAACATTAGCATCGGATTCGGGTGGTCTAATGCTAAAAGGAGCAGCAAATTGCGGCGCGCTCAGACGGGTTTCGGTAAGTTATCTTAAGCTAACACTAACAGTAAGTCAAATGAGTAATAAAAAAAAGAGCTAATTTTAAAACAACAACACATTACAGATACTGGCTGTGCAGAGGGCATAAACAGATCTTTGAAGGGCGTGGACTTCAGAACTCAGTGGCTGTGTCTCAATTCAGGGGCTGCGTCCTCATGAGGACCCAGCCTAGCTGGGCCGAGTAGGCCACGCACTCACAAGACCGGGTGGGCTGAGCGAAACTGCTGAAATGGGACGGTCTAGCCTTCAGGTTTGCCGGCCTTGAAGTGGGTGGGGCGTTCTCTTGAAGTGGGTGGGAAGTTCTTGTGTGCGCGCTTTGTGTGTGTGGAAAGAGAAGGGACGCCGCTAAAATATATTAGTTAGCTGAATACATGTATATATATTAGTGTTTCTGAGTTTACTGTTTGTTAAGAACTGATTACAAATCAGCTTATAAGGGGCGATCTGTTAAAACCCAGAGTGGACCTATGAAATGCAAGTTGTCCAGTAGCTCAGTTGGTAAATCAACTTGCGATTGGTGCAGAGATACTTTTCTCGAAGCTGGTTCGAATCTCACTCGGTACGGTTAAAACTTATTTTACGTTTGTCTTTTATTGGATAAAAAAATGAGGACTGAGATTAAAAGGAAGGAGTTTGTGAAACTCCTTCTTTTTTTTTATCCAATAAAAGACAAACGTAAAATAAGTTTTAACCGTACCGAGTGAGATTCGAACCAGCTTCGAGAAAAGCATCTCTGCACCAATCGCAAGTTGATTTACCAACTGAGCTAATGGACAACTTGCGTTTCGGAGGTCCACTCTGGGTTTTAAAAGATTGCCCCTCAGAAAATCCTTGCTACGCACGTGTAAAATAATCTGATTTGTAATCAGTTCTTCAAAAACAGTAAACTCAGAAACACTAATATACTGTATATTCAGCTCACACATTTTTTTTGTCGTTTCTGTAGTAAAATTTTAATGAGATATATTCGAGCTGAGGTTGTTTGAGATGACTAAATAAAGGTTGAATGAATATTCGCGCTGAGGTTGTTGTTAAAACGAGCTGATGACTCAACAACACGCAGCAGCCCCGACACTGCACGCAGAAAGTCCCCCCCCCCGCGAAATCTCTGCTGGCGCTATGAATTCTGGGATAGCCTCCGTCTTGAAGGATTCACGAATGCATCCTTCGATTTCGGCAGGAAGTAGGCCGCATTCCTCGGCCGCATGAGGAGGAGTCTTCGAATTGGGACAGTCCTCCGCGCGGGGCAGTGACGTATGCGGCCGACAAATGCGCACTCATGAGGACCCAGCCCATGAATTGAGACAAAGCCAGTATCAGAAACCGGTCGTTCAAAACAAAAGTTAAAAATGGCAGAATTAAAAAGGGTATAATTAATTATCTAAGAATTATTTTGTGTATTAAAATGAATTAATATTGTCAGGATAGCACACAGACATAACATAAAAATTTTAAATACTTACATGTGGTCCCCTTTAACAGTAAGTTAATTCAAAACAACAAAAGGTTCTGTGTTGTGTCAGCCCTGAAAACACACGGGACACCACCTCCAACTCCTCTGTATGGACGCAGTGGACAGAAGAAAAAGCAGTCCCAACCACCTTCAGGATGCTCCACCTGCCAGCCAGAAAGCAAACGGTCTCAGCTGCACCCAACATTGTCGTGGATGCAGGTCTCAGGAGATGAAGCTTTGGCCGAGACTCTCTGCATCATCTTTTTCTTCTTGGTTAAAGTAATCCTGGCTGCAATTACTCTGCGTGGCTGCTGGGTGCTTGAGTCATCACAGTTATCTGAAAAGAACATTTTAAAGGATACACAGTACATGTATTGTTAAATTCATTGCAATTGCTTTGGTTTGCATTAAGAAATATTATTTCTCATTAATCTTATCAGCTGTGCTGTGCCCAGTTTTGATTAGCTGACACATAGCTTAAACAAATACTGTATACACGTCCTAACAAATATATATTGTACAAGCTTATATAATGTTTCTAAACACGGATATTTGGAAACCAAATAAAAGATTTTACCACTGTTTGGTGCTAATTTATAGTCAATTCAAAAAACAACGTGTGTTTAGTTCTGGGTTGCATAACAAAAATAAGCCAAAGCGTCAAACAAAACGAGGGTAGGAGAAATCAATATTTTATAATAAAATTTATTATGAAACGTTACTTTTGTAATGTGCTAAGTAATAAGATGTGGCAAATTAAAGTGACAAACGACAAAAACACAGCTGTACACTGCATGCCATGCAGCTAAACACAGGTTTTTAATGTGTTCTGTGTTCAGAAGCATACGCTTAATTAAAGCTGCAGTATGTAGCTTTTTTTATGAACATATTTCTTCACTCTGTCACTACCTCCTGACAGACTGATGTTAGCCAGGTAATCTCTGAAAAAAAATTAAAAAAAATATTGTCCCCTTGCTTCTCCAGGTGGTAAATAAGCATTTCTAAAAAGAAAAGGTGACCCGCCATTTTCCAGCCAATAAAAACAGAGTTTGTAACCAGCCAATAAAAACAGAGCTTGAATTTGAATCAGCCAATAAAAACAGAGCTTGAATTTGAAATTCAACAGACCACAAGGGGGCAGAGCCACATATGGCTCTGAGGGGGAGGGATCAGAATGCTTTGCCTGTTGAAAATATTTCTAACTGCTGCAGTTCTACAGAAACTGCATACTGAACCTTTAAGCTGTGTGTGTGATTAAATACACGCAACAACATTTTAGAACTGTTATTTTAGTACAAGTTTAGGCATTTACTTACTGAAGACGCGACTATCCGCCATTTTGAAATCTAAACTTGGGGAGGGGTGGGAGTTTACCACTAGAGGGGGCGTGAACACAGGACAACCCCCAACCTCCTCCCCTGCTTGTCTCTCGACACGCCCATTTTGAGGGAAATTTTGAAATTGGTCTGGGGAGGAGTTACCGTCTCAACCTGTGTTCAGTTTCACTTTAAGGAGTCACAGAGGAGAGAATCCCAGAGAAGCACAAGGACTGGACATGGCATGAAAGGCAATGATGGTCAACTGGTGTGGAAATGGATCAACTATATTGACAGGGGTGGATGGGAAGGTAGGATGTTGTGGGGACAACAGAGTACCAGTTAATGATTCGCTTTTATGGTTTTAAATATTGACATAAAGTTTTAACACTAAGGCTATTTGGGCACTTTAAAGGTTGTAGTTATTTAACTATAATGCTTCATCATCTAAATAATCAATGTTACTGTGTATTCTCATAATTTCATTAACTTCTATCCATATCCCTTTAAAATAGATTATAGCCATCAAAAAGGAGCCAAGATGGTCTAGTGGCAGGGCTTTTGACTTGGGACCCGAAGGACGCGGGTTCGCGCCCCGGCCACTACCCACCTTGGGGTGTCTATGAGTGCACACCTATTTCTCCAGCTCCCCGGGCGCTTTCGGGCTGCTCACTGCACCACCTGTAGGTGGTTGGGTTAAATGCAGAGACGAATTTCGTCTGTGTAAGGGAAACATACGCAGATGACAGGAAAAGACATTATATGATTATTATTATATAAAATGTCTCTAAAGTTTCCAAACAACTCACGATCAGGACAGCTGGGCCGAATGGAGCAAAATTAAATTTTTATATATAGATGACTGCTGCTGACAGCAGGGTAGGAGAGACATAAACTCTCCAACCATGGAGCACCCTGTCAACATTATGTGCTCCCATCCTTATTATCAAGAGGACCCATGTCAGCCCTGTCAGAGCGCTTGAAGTGTCCGGGTATCTGTGTAAATCTCTTGAGTAGCTGTTGATCCAAAGTTCTCTTTTTACAGCTTTTTCACTATTTCATAAACTTACAAACTCCCCATTTTATATTCTAGGGTTTTACGATTGAGCACATTTTAATAAACAGATAGTAAATAATCCATATTTCAAGCCACATGAGGTTTTATGTGCATTTATGGAAGTGTTTAGTCACTTTCAGGGCATGAGATAATTCACTCACCTGCCAAACGTGTCTAATTTTGTCTGTCTAGAGTGACTCACTTTTAACATGGCAATTTGTTTTTAATATAACTGTGTCAGTTGTGTCAATGTGAAAAAAAAAGTGGAAAAAAAGAAACACTGATGATTGTATGTCACTTACCAATAACAATATTTTAATGTAATAAATATAATCTTTACCTCAAAGTAACATCTTACTTTTATTATACTTAGAGATAACAATAGTGGACAACTTTTCATCTAAAATGTACATTTACTTGGTCAAAATATAAAAATGATTCTCAGACAACCATAAAGTCTATATCTAAATGTTCATATGTGTTACCCCTGGCACAGCTTGTGTAAACAGACTGGAAAAAATAATCTAACTTCAGTTAACGTTCAGTACAATGCACCTTACATTCATTTTTAGCTTTGCGGTTTCCCGTTTTGTTTATTGTTTTGTTTATTTGAAAAGTTTTGCGCCTTATTAATTCTCCTTTAACAAGTGTCCACCAATAAATGTTTCCTGAGCATTTTTGCTTTTGTTCTATTTATACTATACAAGTAAGTAAGTAAGTAAGTAATTTTTATTTATATAGCACATTTCCCAGACATGAGAGTCACAAAGTGCTTCACAAGAGGAAAAAATGAAATCATAAAATCACAGAAATAAAATCATAAAATCAGAGAGATAAAAGGTAAAACATAACTAGCTCTAAAAACAATGTACAAAGTTAACCAAACGCCTGTTTGAAGAGATGAGTCTTAAGACTGTTTTTAAATGCAGCTGTTGACTCGGAAGTGTGCTTGTGCACTTGTCTGACAGTTTGTGATAAAAACAAATTAAACGATTAATTGCCAGACTGTGGCAACTTTCTCGCTGCTTTAAAGACAAAATAAATTTGATCCCACCTGCATCCAACATTAAACTCTGCCCTATTTCTGAGCTCACCGTGCCTTAAATTATTAAAAATAAATAAATGTAACCTATGCAATGAGATGTCCAGTTTTTGTATGCAGTAAGTTTAATACTTTACAAATGTAGGAGGCCTAATAATATGTGTCCTGTTTAAGTTTAAGAAATAAATACTTTGCAGATTCAAGTGTTTATTTCTGATATCCCACAAAATGTGTTTTGTGTTAGAACACTTTTGACTCAAAAAAGTTTGGTATAATAAATGGAAACAGCCCTAAAACAGCAGTGTGAACTTTGATGCATGTGCCTTTTGAAGGTTTACAGTTTGCTACGCTGTTGGTATGCTGTGGCGGTGCTTTTTGTTTTCAAATTTGACTCTTGTTTATAAGGGCGTCCTTTGAGAGCTGACAAGCTGCTGTTGAAAATTCATGATAATGCAAAGTTTGGCTGAGTTTTTGTGCGGGTATATTGCTGATTAATGAGTCAAGAAACTGTCATACAGCGCGAGGAGGTGGATTAAATTCCCAGTAGCCGTCAAACAAGGCAGCATGATGGATCAGTGGTTAGCACTGTTGCCTCACAGCAAAAAATATCCTGGGTTAAATTCCCAGGTTGGACTTTGTATCTTTCTGTGTGGAGTTTGATGTTTTCTGTGTGTTTTCACGGTTTTCTCCGGGGACTCCAGTTTCCTCCCACAGTCCAAAACATGCAAGTTTAAGCTGCCTTCAGGTCCAGGCTTTAAAAACAGATCTGTGATCTCAAAGGGATTTGCCTGGTTAAATAAAGGTTAAATGAAAATTAAGTTAGCTAATACCCAGTTTGTCTTCAGTATCTAATAAACAGATGCTTGTGTTCTTTGTTGTTATTGTAAAGAATAGCATATAGTTTTCAATGTCTTTTCAAAAACATTTTCCAGTTCGAGCTGTGTGATTGTTGGTAAAAGTTTTTTATTTATTCAACTGTTAGATATGCAATTAGACCTAATCCAGAAATGATGCAGCTTTTGATTTCTTGTCACCCTGTGTCAGGCTTGGAAAACAAAAGAGGGATGGGCTGAAGTAGAAATTGCCGCAAACTAGGGTTTTATTCTTTGTGAGGTTGTTCCTTTTCTCAGATTTTAATAGAACAGCCCATCCCCTGGGCTCTGAGTCGCTCGCTGATTACAGATTCTGTTGAAAACTTAGCATCAGTTTGAACTGTGCGCGTGGTTGCATAAATACCCATTTCATTAAGGTTTGACTGTGACTCTAAACACACTACTTGCCAGCATCAAAAGAAGCCTTTTCAGTCTTGTATATGGTGTTGTCAGATATCTTTATTAGTAATGTCTTTCATAACATTCGCATGATGCTTCTGTTACTGAAATACATTTATTTTATTTGAAATAAAAAGTGTTTACTTCATGTACTTACGATTATCACTTACAAGTATTTATTTATTTTATCTTTACTGAGACTCCTTTTTGAAAATGGTATCTGACACCTTCTCAAATATTTTATTTTTCATAACTGGGCGAAGTCAGCCACTTCAAATGTTATCAGCCCATTAAATGACCGTTATCGGTTGTTATCATCCCCCTAGGTTGCCTTCAAACCTATGGGGATGTACCTCCTGTACCTCCTAGTACTTTGTAGATTTAAAGGTACGTTCTTGTCGCTGATAATATGCAGCTTCGCATGTGTGTAAAAGTAGAAGCTTTTTTGTTAGCTTTATTTAAAGCCTGTATTTACAATTTACCTGCTATTTTCAAGCTGGTTATCAAAGATTTACATCAAATGAATTCCAGATTTAACAGTCATAAGGCTTTAATTTGGTAATCTAAAAATAACTCACTTAAGAGGATATGAGTTTTTTTAATTTATTTTTTTATGAGAGCAAAATTCTGATCAATTCATCTGCTACAGCAATCTATAAAGAACCATATTTATGTCCAGACATAACCCTAACCTTGTAAATCTGTGACAACAACCTACTGAGCCCGCTAGGATGTGGGACACTCTGAAGGATGATAACGTCTTCTTCTTCTTCATTTTGGCTTTTCCCTCTTCAGGGGTCACCACAGCAAGTCATCCTCCTCCATCTCTCTCTGTCCTCTGCATCCTATGTCCTCACTCCAACTACCTCCATGTCCTCTCTAACTGCATCCATACATATCCTCTTTGTCTTTTTCCTGGCAGCTGCATTTCTAACATACCAATATACCCACTCTACCTCCTCTGGACATGTCCAAACCATCTCAGTCTGGCTTCTCCAACTTCATCTCTCAGTTGTTCAACCTGTGCTGTACCTCTGATTATCTCATTCCTAATCTCATCCTTGTCACTCCTAAGGAGAACCTCAGCATCTTCATTTCTGCCACTTCCAGTTCTTTCTCTTGTCTTTTTGTCCATGTCTCTGTCTCCAGACCATACAACATAGCTGATATTACTACTGTCTTGTATTTTTTAAATTTTTACCTTTGCTGACACCTTTTGTAAAATGGGATGATAACAACTAATAACGACCATTTAATGGATGATAACTTTTGAAGCAGGTGGCTAAGTTGCATAGCTCAGACCAATGTGGTGGTAAGTGAGCAGCACATTTTAATATCTCAGAAGAAAATACATATTAAAAAGTTAGTGCTTATTTTGTATATTTTATTGATAAGGATTGAGAAATTATTTAAATGTTTACATTTCTTTAACATTGACTGGTCACTTTGAATGCAGTGGGTAAAATATGATATGATGACAGGTCTTTACCACATTGTGGATAAGTTTGGGATGTTCTTTCTGATTCAACAGTCTGTTTCTGGCTAAACTGGTCCACTGATGTTAGCTGGTGCCTTTTCTGTCACATTGCCATTGATAAACAGTGAGATTGTTTTCTCAAAATGTTAAAGTATGACTTGTCTTAGGGCCTTCTGAAGCTTTTATAATTAAAATGCAAATATATTTAGGGAAGTTGCAGTCTTATTCATTTTTTTTTCTTGTAAAGCTAGCTTTTTGCCATGACACCACTTTTCATTAGCTGATTGGTTAACTACAACAAACAACCTGTTTTCTCGCATTTACAGCCCAGTTGTAAGAACCCGTTTTTAATCTTCTTTAACCCGAAAGTTAACCTACTGTTTCCAATATGACTAATAATTTGTAGACTATTTCAATTTTTCCATCAGTGCACATAAAAACTGAAAGTTATGCACCATAACTCATGTTCCCTGAAGGAAGGGAACAAGGTGCAACATATGCTATGAGAATTGCGCCCCCGCACGATTACCTGAAGGAATACAATCACGCCTTTTACGGATAGGGCGTCAGCGTAGCGCTAGAGACCCCACCCTCTGGGTATTTAAGCCGCTGACGCCCATCCATCTTTCTCCAAAATTGCACTTCACCGAGCTTTCAGCATTGAAAAGGGCCAGATATGTTGCACCTCATTCCCTTCCTTCAGGGAACATGAGTTATGGTGCATAACTTTCAGTTCCCTTTCAGTCATGTTCTCTCGGTGCAACATATGCTATGGGAACGTAATTCATTCACGCCCTTGAAATGCTCAGTAAAATGCATGCTAGTGTGAACGTCTGCCCTTGACCAACAGGCATCTCAGGGCTACTTTCTACTTGTGTGTTAGAAAGGACAGCCTGAGTTACATCACAC
>JBBPBX010003346.1:41789-83245 GCA_038048925.1 Garcialebias charrua
TACAGGTAGTCCCCGACTTACGAGCGAGTTCCGTCCTAGGGGGCGCTCGTATGTCAAAAATTCGTAAGTAGGATCACATAGTAAAAAAAAAAAAAAAAAAATTTTTTTTTTTTTACTTTTTTTTTTTTTTTATAAATGAATACATGTACAGTACTGGACAGTCACCAAGCACTTAGCCTATCCTAACACAGTTTTTAAAGATGAAGGAATAAGTTGAATTGTCTCCCTTTCACATAAAGGGAGCAAGCTCCCTATGGAGCCTGCAGGGAGGAGGGAGACAATTCAACTGATTCCTTCATCTTTAAAAACTGTGTTAGGATAGGCTAAGTGCTTGGTGACTGTACAGTACTGTACATTTATCTATTTATTAAAAATATACAGTATATACAGTATTTTTATTTTTTATTGTTTTTTATTTATTAATAGATAAATGTACAGTACTGTACAGTCACCAAGCACTTAGCCTATCCTAACACAGTTTTTAAAGATGAAGGAGTCAGTTGAATTGTCTCCCTCCTCCCTGCAGGCTCCATAGGGAGCTTGCTCCCTTTATGTGAAAGGGAGACAATTCAACTTATTCCTTCATCTTTAAAAACTGTGTTAGGATAGGCTAAGTGCTTGGTGACTGTCCAGTACTGTACATGTATTCATTTATAAAAAAAATAAAAAAAAAAAAATTTTTTTATTATTTTTTTTTTATGAGATGCATGCTCGTAAGTCCGGGACCTCGTAAGTCAGAGCGCTCGTAAGCCGGGGACTACCTGTAGTTTGTCCCTGAAGAAGAGCAGTTGGTGGATCCAGTTCCCCTCCAAGGGCCCTAGATGCCATGATCCCCTGGGGATCGACCAAGTTAGGGAGAAGGCCTTTTTGCCGATGTGCTGCCACACTGCTCTAATCGAGAGTGATCGAGGGCAAATGCAACCTGTCGTCCTTATTAGACAAAAGTGGAACAGAATGTCTGTTTTTTTTTTCTCCTTGTTTGGGGTCATGGGACTGAGAAGCTACAAGTTTCGTAAACGAGCAGATCTCCTGACCCCAATCCGTTTCTTGAATGGGTCTAGTTTATTGGTCCTCTGCCTTAACAGAGCATTGGAGCCAGACAAACCACCTAGGGTCTGTGTTTCACCCGTTGGGGGGGATATTGTTTAAGAGCAGAGCTGAACCAGCACAGTGAGAAAGGTCACGTGCTGCCGGATCACTGCTTGGGCATTGCGTGTCGCCCATTAATGATAAGGGGACAACTGCAATGTGAGAACGTGGAGATGATTCTTTGTGCTTGGCAGACTTTAAATTGTTTGGTGACAAAGAGCTCAGTTCCCTTCGAATAACAGGAAGAGGAATCTGATTCAGCCCTGATTTGTTTACACACACAGCAGTTTGATCACAATTGCCTTTGTGAACGTGTTAAGCTTGTGGTTGCCTGTTGGCTTCTGCCGTGCCCCCTCCCCCTCCCCGTCGTTAGATTCTGTTGGCGCGCATCCCTGAGGTGCGGACATGTCACGTGTTTGCTTGGTTAGTGTATTGTCTGCCACGTCGTTCACAATGGAGCAGGGACTGGAGCCCGTGACCCCCCTCACCTGTCTCCGTGAAGGGTGGGGGGCCTGCTTGCAGACGCCTCTGTGCGTGTCCATTGCAGACGGAGCAGAAGTACCCTGCTGGGGCTCATTGATTAGGCTAACACCCTGTGAGCTGTGAGGGAGAGGGAGAGAGGGCCCCCTCCCTTTATGACAGCTGGCAAGCCGTCGAGCGAAGCAGTCTGCGGAGAGAGGAGAAAATAAAACTTTGGGGTTAAGAGAAAATGTGCCGGACTAGCTTTCGCTAGCCCAGCAGTACCAGGAATAATTCTCTGTACGCTCTGTGTAGGGAGCAAGCTCACCTCTGGTTGAGCGATGAAGCAACAGAGAAGTCCCACGAAGAGAGGTAGTTCAGGTTTAAGCGAGGTGAAGGGCAAAAAAGAGAAAGATGGATGGGCGTCAGCGGCTTAAATACCCAGAGGGCGGGGCCTCTGACGCAACGCTGACGCCCTTGCCGTAAAGGCGTGAATGTATTCCTTCAGGTAATCGCGTGGGTGCGTAATTCCCATAGCATATGTTGCACAGAGAGAACATGACTGAAAGGGAACAAGTACTGTCTGTTTAATTGTTTTACAAGGTTATAAAACAATTCTGTCTGAAAAGTGACATGCTACTGTGAAAGGACACAAAATTAGCTAATATTAAACGTTTACATTTTTGCATGCATTGTCTGTCTTGTCAACCTAACAACATCCATGTTACAATGTAAATGTGTGCTCTGAGCCTTATTTGTTGCCATACTTCTAGTGCAACATAAACACTGCATGACGTTGCTCATAGTCTTGCTTTGTTACAGAGCTACAGAGGAGCTGTTTGGCTTCATCTGAAGTCCTAATAGAACCGGATCTTGACGAGTCATTTGAGCCACCCAGTTTTGAACATGACGTCATCACATACGTTGTACATGATGACATACAGTACAAGGTCAGGGCCGTACCACATGTTTTGTCAAGCAGAAACCCCCTCCTGAGCCGCTGCAATCCTCCCCTTTGCTTGTTCTCCATCTCAGTGACAAAGCAAAGGGGGAGCAATTGTCTGTGGGCTTGAGGACAACATTTATAAATCATGAGGAGGAAAAAATAAAACTAGAAACAACTCTTTATTGTCTGCAACTCGTTTCTTATGGTTCTCTGTAAAGACTCTTTCAAACAATCTCGATCATTCACAAATGTCACATCTCTAAAGTCAAAGTCAACTTTATTGTCAGAACTGCAATATGTACAGGACATACACAGGACCGAAATTGCGTTTCTCTCAGTCCCTCGGTGCAACAGTAACCATCTAAACACTAAACACTAAAACATTTAATACACATAAGCATAAAATAGTAAAAAAGTGTAACACTGTCCTGAGTTTTTTCATAATAGTATAAAAGTATGAAAATTTACACCAACACTGAAACACCAAACACCCCTAAAACACCAAACACCCAATGAACATAAGCATAAAATGAAATAATAAAAGTGTAATACTGTCCTGAGTTTTTGCATAGTAGTATGAAAAGTATAAAAACGTAAATCTATAAAATAAACTGAAGTTTCTAGCGTTGACATTTGCAAAGAGTGGCACAGCAGCATATAAGTTAATGTACACAGTATATGTATGAGGTAGTTGATGTTGGTATAGAGGCAAAGTGGCATATGAAGTAAGGCACATAAGGCACATTTGGCATCCTTAGATAAGGCTAGTCAGAGAATGCTGTATATGTATCTGCAGTAGTGTAGATAAAAGTAGTGTAAATGTAAACAGTAGTAATAAATGTAAAGCAGTAGTAATAAATGTAAACAGTATTAATAAATGTAAACAGTGAATGTAAACAGTAGTATGACTATAGGCAGTAATGTAATACAAACATTAGTGCAAATATGAGAAGTAGTGCAAACTGAATGAACACATGACCGAGAGTTTAGTGAATAACCCGTTTGATGACACAGAGTCCAGTGTTAAAAACTTTGTGTTGAGTGGTAATGTGTGAGAAAGTTTTTTGTGTTAAGGCAGTTCAAATGGGAGGGGAGGCAGAGCAGGCAGAGTGTTTAGCATTCTGACTGCCTGATGAACAGAGCTGTCTCTCAGTCTGCTGGTACGAGCCTGGAGACTCCTCAGTCTCCTCCCTGATGGCAGCAGTCTAAAGCGGCTGTGTAGTGGGTGTGTGGGATCACCTGCCATGCGGTGGGCTTTCCGAGTGAGGCGTTTGCTGTGTAAGTCCTGCAGTGAGGGCAAGGAGGTGCCGACGATCTTCTCAGCTGCTTTCACGATGCGCTGGAGGCTCTTGCGGCAGGATGCAGTGCATGCACCAAACCACACAGTGATGCAGCTGGTCAGGACACTTTCTATGGCACCTCTGTAGAAGGTGCACATGATGGAGGTTGAAGCTCCAGCCCTTTTCAGCTTGCGGAGAAAGTAGAGGCGCTGGTGAGCCTTCTTCGCCAGTGCTGCAGTGTTCCTGCTCCAGGACAGGTCCTTTGAGACGTGCACTCCCAGGAACTTGGTGCTGTCCACTCTCTCCACTGCGGTGCTGTTGATGGTCAGAGGGGCATGTTGTGCATCCCTCTTCCTGAAGTCCACGACAATCTCCTTTGTCTTCTCCACGTTGAGAGTGAGATTGTTGTGTCCGCACCACAAGGCCAAGCGGCTCACCTCGTTCCTGTAGTCCGTCTCATCGTTGTTGCTGATGAGACCTACCACTGTTGTGTCGTCCGCAAACTTGATGAAGTGGTTGGAGCTGTACGATGGTGTGCAGTCGTGTGTTAGCAGGGTGAATAGAAGGGGGCTCAGCACACATCCTTGTGGGGCCCCTGTGTTCAATGTGATGGTGCTAGATGTGTTACTCCCGATCCGTACTGTCTGTGGTCTCCCGGTCAGGAAGTCTAGCAGCCAGTTACACATTGAGGTGTTCAGCCCCAGACTGTCCAGTTTATGGATGAGCTGTTGGGGGATGATGGTGTTGAATGCCGAGCTGAAGTCGATGAACAGCATTCTAACATAAGAGTCCTTCGTGTCCAGATGTGTGAGAGCTGTGTGGAGGGCAGAGGAGATGGCATCGTCGGTTGAGCGATTAGGTCGGTATGCAAATTGGAAGGGATCCAGGGAGGCAGGGAGGACAGATGTGATGCTTTTCATGACTAGCCGTTCAAAGCACTTCATCAGGATGGGGGTGAGTGCTACTGGGCGATAGTCATTGAGGCATGCGGGCGTTGCCTTCTTTGGGACAGGGATGATGGTGGTGGCTTTGAAACAGGTGGGGACGATGGCCTGGCTCAGTGAGATGTTAAAGATGTCCGTGAAGACCGCTGCGAGTTCCCCTGCACAGTCCTTCAGCACACGACCAGGTATGTTGTCAGGACCAGAGGCCTTCCGGGCGTTAATCTTGATGAATGATCGCCTTACGCTGTCTGAGGACAGCGCCAGCACCTGGCCATCAGGAGAGGGGGGGAATTTATGTGCAGGTGTGCTGTTACTTGCCTCAAACCGAGCGAAGAACTCATTCAGTTCATTCAGCGTAGAGGTTGAGCTGTCACAGGTCTGGGGGGGGGTTGTAGTCTGTGATGGTCTGTATTCCCTGCCACAGACTGCGTGTATCCTTGCTGTCCTTGAAACGGTGAGCTATTTTCCTGGAATACTGCTCCTTGGCCTCACTGATGCCCTGGGTCAGGTTCTTTCTGGCTGCCTTCAGGCCCACCTGATCTCCCGCTTTGAAGGCAGCATTCCTGGCTTTCAGGAGTCTGTGAACCTCAGCTGTCAGCCATGGCTTCTGATTAGCCCGAACAGTGATGGTTTTGAGGTTGGTAACATCATCAATGCACTTGGCGATGTATGAACATACAGTGTCTGAGTACTCCTGGAGACATGTGTTGTTGTTTGTGGTAGCAGCTTCTTTGAACATACCCCAATCTGTGGTGTCAAAACAGTCCTGGAGTGCCTCTGAAGACCCCTCTGGCCACACTCGTATCTGCTTGCGGACTGGTTTTGTGACTTTCACCAGCGGCCTGTATGCTGGCTTTAGCATAACACAGATATGGTCAGAAGCACCAATGTGGGGGAGGGGGAGGGCTCTGTAGGCATTTTTCATGGTGGTGTAAACTTGGTCCAGTGTGTTGTTTCCTCTTGTTGCAAAGTTTATGTTTTTGTATGTTTTTGGAAATACACTCTTTAAATCTGCATGGTTGAAATCACCAGCCGTGATGAGAAAAGCATCAGGATGGGCTGTTTGTTGCTCACTGATGTGCAGATATAGTTCATTCAAAGCCTCACTTCTAACTTTGCTGTTGGAGCTTGGAGGGATATATACAGCAACAATCAAAACAACAATCAATACATCCTTAGAACCAGACCTGATTAACTTCGACTCCTCTAGTTCTTCCTAACATGCGTATTACTGATGTAAACAATAGAAATCTGGATAGCATTCATACTGGGGGGAAAAATACTTCACTGGATCTCTCAGAAGGCCCCTCAAGTTCTAGTTGTTACAGGGTAAAAATGGACCATGTGAACTTTGTGACTTGTGTACCAGTAACTCTCTAACTTGTGATCACTTCTACAAAATGTTGAATCCTTTTTGAGACCAGCTCAATGCGATCTGCTCAGTGTGATCTGCTCAATGTGATCTGCTCAATGTGATCTGCTCAATGTGATCTGCCACCTGCCTCGAGTCTTTACTGGTCAATCATGGTGCTTAACTGTATGTATTTTGTAACTTGTGAACAACTACTGCTTTAATTTTAGTTGATTGAACTCTGCTTCTCTGCAAATTTAGTTGTTTTTATTCATATTGTTTTCAATTACAGAATAAAATACAAATGTATTTAAAGACAGCGAGAGGACTGAGACAGAGTAAGGATTTGAAAATGAGTCCTGCAGCTACCAGGGTTGTTGTTAGTCCAGAACACTCCCCAGTGGACTCTTTAAAGAGAGCTCAAATTAAATATTATGGCATTAGTCCCCCCCACCCCCACCCACCCCTGCTCACACTTTTCTCTTCTCTTTCCCACCCCACTTTTCCTTCCATTCCTCCCTCCTCCAGATTGCTTTTGATTAAAGCTCCAAAGTCCTGTTTTACACCAACGCAGCTAAATTTATCCTGCCAAACACCCCAGCACCACCAGGGAGGGAGGGGAAATGTACACACACACACACACACACACACACTTGACAATGAAAACACAGCCTTGTGTGGGACATTACATCCACCAATCTGTGATTTTCTGCAGCCGGACCAACGGGGTGGACGGCCGCCAGATCCACAGAAAGGAAACGGAAAATGTTGTCACACAATGTTGTTAGAAAACATGTCTTCATGCACAGATCCCACCCAGAGGACCTGACTCCACCTGGTTGGATCCCTTCATGCACACTTCTCTGATGATGGTGAAAAAGGGCAGAGGTCAAAGTGCACTCTGCTCGCTCCGTGCTGAACTCAAGACGGCACAGAGAGAATCAATCTACCGTAATCTAAAAATTCTGAAAATCAGGTTCTTCTTCAAAAAGACACAAACTGTTCCAACCTGACCAAACGGGCGGCCGTGGCGTAGTGGTAATGGCAGTCGTCCCCCGATCGGAAGGTTGGCGGTTCGAATCCCGGTTCCCCACACCATGTGTCGTTGTGTCCTTGGGCAAGACACTTAACCCCAAGTTGCTCCCGGTAGGACTGGAAAGCACCTTGCATGGTAGTCTGCCGCTACCGGTGTATGAATGTGTGTAGCATTCAATGTGTGTAGCACTTTGAGATTTTCACTAATGAAAAGTGCGTTATAAATTGAATTCATTATTATTATTATTATTACTCACTGAAGGAATGCATAGTTAACACATCTTTTCAGGCAAGAGTTTGAAAATAAGCTACTCTAATGAGAAGGAAGGACAAAGTCACGGCTGTCTGAGTCCAGTCTTGAAGATAACATTCAGGTCTATTTGTAATATCTCATGATGCTGTAAGATCCTCTTGGATTAGCACTTGAGAGTATCTGCTGTGAATAACTTTTACACTTTTACCTCTACATCTGTTCATATTTAATGCCAACGTTTTAAAGCAAAGATCTTATGCAATGAGTGAAAAATGTTTGGGGGATTGACTCACATGTACTGCCACTCAAGAAAAAGCAGATCAAGCTGACAGAAACAACTGCTTGTTGCTCAAGTTGTTACTTGAATATTTTCTGTAAGTAATTTCAACACTACAAGCTAACAAGTGTGTCTATGCGTTTAAACCAAGCCAGGATTGGAGCACCAGGAGAGTGACATGATGTAAAGCTGGTCTGTTCAAATTACAGTACTGAATGAATAAATGTGACTTTGGCGCAGTTGGTAAAGCTGCCACCTCTCAGCGATAAGGTCGCCCTAATTAAAATACCAGCTGGGTACCTTTATGGGTGGAGTTTGCATGTTCTGTCCGTACTGTGTGGGTTTTCTCCAGGTACTCTGGTTTTCTCCCACAGACCAAAAACATGCATGTTAGACTAATTAGTAACTAAATTGTCTCTAGGTGTGAGTGAGAGCGTGAATGGTTGTTTGTCTCTATGTCCTTCCCTGTTGTGCACTAGAGACTTGTACAGGGTGTCCCCTACCTATCGCACAGTGACTGCTGGATATGGATACCAGTGATCCCTATGACCCAAAAAGAAAGAAGCAGGGATGGATGGATGGATGGATAAATGGATGGATGGGACAGGTGGTGCATGGGATGATGGATGGATCAATGGATGGATTTATCTGTCTGTCTGACTGTCTGGCTTGTTGGATGATGATGATTGGATGGATGGATGGATGATGGATGGATGGATGGATGGATGATGGATGGATGGGACAGGTGGTGCATGGGATGATGGATGGATCAATGGATGGATTTATCTGTCTGTCTGACTGTCTGGCTTGTTGGATGATGATGATATGATGGATGAATGGATGGATGGGTGGTTGGATGGATGGATGATGGATGGATGGGACAGGTGGTGCATGGGATGATGGATGGATCAATGGATGGATTTATCTGTCTGTCTGACTGTCTGGCTTGTTGGATGATCATGATTGGATGGATGGATGGATGGATGGATGAGGGATGGATGGATGGATGGATGGATGGATGAAAGAAGGTTTGGGTAAAGCAGTGTTTTTCAACCGTTTTTGAGCCAAGGCACAGTGTTTTCATTGAAAAAATCACGAGGCACACCACCAACCAAAATTGTAAACAAAGATACTCTGTATCTGCCTGTATTAAATATATAGTAATTCTTATCAAAGTGTCTGGAATAGGAATGAAATAAACAGCTTCTCACCGCATACCAAGCACAACGGAGTCGGTGTCGTTGCGTCCCCGGTAAAAGTAAATCCAAACGAAATTTAACTCTCACTGTACTGTCTCGAGCTCACGGTATCTGCCTTCTTCTGATATCCACTTATACTAAGGCCTACATCTGGGTCCGAATTTTGTCCAGGGACCAGATCGGAGTTAGTATTTTTTCTTTTCAAAAACTTTTCCATCACTGTCATAGTCTTGCTAGCAACTAGCTAGAATGCAATGCTGTCACTGCTACATGTCACGTTCATGCAGCACTACTTTTCTTGTTTTAATGTGCAATGCTATGTTCCATACTGTCATCTATCTAGTGATAAGGAAATTACATGATTACGGCGCTAGACACTACTACAGCACAGACATTCGAAAATGGCATATTATTAGATAATTAATTCATTTAAAAAATATTTTTAGACCAGTTAAGTGAAATTGGATAATTTCCGCGGAACACCTGACGATCACTCGCGGCACACTAGTGTGCCACGGCACAGGGGTTGAAAAACACTGGGGTAAAGAAGGAAATGTGTGAACAGAACTATAAACTCTTCTACTGTTCTTTAGCACATCTTAACATCAACCTAATGATAAAATCCAGGACATGTGGTTAGTCCATGTGTTGCTTTATCTTTGACTTTTATTGTTTCTCCATGTAAGGCGTGTCATCAGAGCATAAAGCAAACAGTTTGGAGCAGTGAACTGTTATTTTATAAGAGACACTTAATCCCACAGAAAGCCTGCGTTAGATCACACTCTGATGGTGAAGAGGAGGTGTGCAGCTTGAGAGCTTACGCTGACGTACAGAAGCCTATGATGGACAAAAAGACACCGTCCTGTGAGTTAAATGATCACGGGGCGCAAACACACACACACATCAATGCCTGCTCTTTACCAGTAGGGTATCCCCTGATCAAAGGGAGACCCCCAGCCCAACAAGATGAGTTCATGAGTGAAGAAGTGAGCAGGAGACAGAGCAACTTCTCTACAGATGGAAACCAGGACAACAAACTAAAATGGAAACTAAAAAGCTTCTTTTGATCTTGTAGTGACAATAATTACGGTAACTTCAAGCTCTTCCTCTACAAACAACTAGTCCCAAATAGGTTTTAGCTGCTAAACCAGCCAATAGGGAGAACACACCAGTGTATCGCTTATGCCTGTCCCAAGCCAGGTAAGTGGTGAGGGTTGTGTCAGGAAGGCCATCTGACGTAAAACACTTTTTTGCCAAAACTATAATGTGAATTCATCAAAGTGAAACAATACTGGATCGGTTGAGGTCCGGGTTAACAACGACCACGACCGGTGCTGTTGACAAACAGAGCTTCAGCAAAAATTGTGCTACTGTTAGTTGAAGTCAACGAGAAGGGAAATATGTCAGGAGACATAAGGAGAAGAGGAAAGTGAAGAATGTAGGACTGAGGGTTTCAACTCTAGATGTGAGTACAATGACAGGCAAAGGTAGAGAGCTGGCTGACATGATGCAGAGAAGGAAGGTAGATGTTTTATGTGTCCAAGAGACCAAGTGGAAGGGCAGCAAGGCCCGCAGTATTGGAGCAGGGTTCAAACTGTTTTACCATGGTGTGGATAGAAAGAGGAATGGAGTAGGGGTGGTCCTGAAGGAGGAGCTGGCAAAGAATGTAGTGGAGGTGAAGAGAGTGTCAGATAGGGTGATGTATCTGAAGGTAGAAGTAGAACAGGGGTGTCAAAGTCAAATACACCGAGGGCCAAAAAAACAAATTTGCTACAAGCCAAGGGCCGGACTGGTTCAATGTTTATTATAAGGGGGTGATATAAGATTTTTTTTTTCTTCTTTCTGCACTCTTTTCATTCAATGTTTTCTTTTTGATGAATTTGTTTTATTTTGTCTCTTGAATGAATAAATGAGTTAAATAAAATATTAAATAGCTTTACATCTGCTAAGTTCATGGCATAAACCAACACAGACATGCTCCTGTTTTTAGTATTTTACATTGTTTTATAATGTAGCTGTTTATGTTTTTTAATACCGTTTTCTTATCATTTTTAATTACGGGTAATGTGCTTTTTTTAAGCTTGTTTACTGTTGGCTGCAAGTATCAAGCTGTGAAATCCTTAATTTTCTACAGCTGATAGCTGTTGGTCATTAATTATGATGAAGTTTAGCAACTTCTCGGTGAACATTTGAGCTCCAAGCTTCAGCTGTGCGTTTTTATTGTTGAATCTGGGGCCCTCTGATTTCAGTCAGTCGCTGTCAGCTTGTCCCTCATACAAGATAGTCAGACAGCAGGTCAGAGTGGACGCAGCTGGCCGCGGTTGAACAAGAAAAACACCCCACTGAAGACATGGAGCTCGAGTTTAGCAGCTAAACTCAGCCTGTCCCACTCGGTTCAGCGAGAGTGTCGTCCCGCTGAACTAACTTGACCGCGGTTTAATGTGGTGCTATGGCTCTGCAGACAGTGAACGTTGCTGTCTTATGGTGTTTAGTGTAAAATACTTCCACACAGCGCACATGTTATGATGAAAAGTTTGCTAGCTGTTAGCTAAAATGCTACTCACCGAGTCCGCACGCTGTAGCTGGCTGCAAACTATGGAATGGATTTCCTGAATTTGAGGCGGATCTTGTTACTCTGGGTTCATGAGACACGACTCCGTTCAGAAAATCCATTCCATAGTTTGAAGCCAACGTGCATCATGGATCAGAAAATAAGTAAACTATGCTGGTAATGGAGTCCGATACCGGATTGGATCGACCCTGTGTCGTGTGCAAAACACAGGCGGGAGGCTGTGTCCTGCGGGCCGGCTCTAATAGTTATTAAATATCATCCAGGGGGCCATAAATAATTATTTCGCGGGCTGGATCTGGCCCGCGGGCCGCCACTCTGACATATGTGAAGTAGAAGGTCTGATGCTAAACATTGTCAGTGGTTATGCTCCACAGGTTGGATGTGATGGGGAGGAGAAAGATACATTTTGTAAAGATCTGGATGAAGTGATAGAGATTATTCCCAGGGAGGAAGGAGTGGTGATTGGAGCAGACCTGAATGGACATGTTGGTGAAGGAAAAAGAAGAGATGAGGAACTGATGGGTAGGTTTGGATTCAAGGAAAGAAAACAGGAAGGACAGATGCTATGGATTTCGCCAAGAGTGTAGAAATGACTGTAGTCAACTCCTATTATTTTACAAGAAGAAGAAGAGTTTTTTTTGCTGCTCTTTTCTGTGACCCTGGGATGTGTCCACTCCTGTCTGGGTATGACTCAGGGTGCAGCTACATGCTAGAAGATAAGCACCACATCTGTTATGATCTTGTCATGGTCAGGGCCGTAGCTGAAGCATGAGGCCAGAGTGACCAGGCCTGTTGCAAATGTTCAGTGACCAAGCTTTGCCAGTGCATGGGACCTGTATCATGGACACCATGCATACGCTGCACCCCGCTCACCCCAGGACCTTGACTTATTTTCACCACAATCTACTTCAAGCTTTGTGCATGCTCAAATCCCTTCTCTGCAGGATTTTGCGGGGATCATCCATGCTCTGGCTGAATGTTAGCATGCTCATCATCCAGTGTGAAGAGTGTCTTTTCCTAATTAACTCACAAATCAACAAGAACATCTGTGAAATAATCATGTCAAAGCCCA
Source organism: Garcialebias charrua (assembly GCA_038048925.1). Classification (NCBI taxonomy): domain Eukaryota; kingdom Metazoa; phylum Chordata; class Actinopteri; order Cyprinodontiformes; family Rivulidae; genus Garcialebias; species Garcialebias charrua. The sequence goes on from JBBPBX010003346.1 coordinate 54,267, forward strand.
GTTGCGTACAATTGACTTAGTATGTCAAATCCATTCAACCTTTATTTAGATGTTAGCGTTAATATTGCTAAGGTTAGTCAAAGTTGCACAGCTTCAGTGACAGGTTCAGCATTTGTTGCCGTGGCCTCAGAACCTCTACAACTACGTATATAGCTGAGGTCTCCAGTACACAATAATTGATTATAACTTTCTAATGACATAAAAGCTTCACTTTGTTCTATTTATCTTTTTGTTGTTGCTTGCTACCAAAGGCAAAGCCAAACAATAATGTTTTGCTCTTATCTGGTAGTCTGCGTGCAAGTCATCTCTGTCAGCAAAACATCTCATGAACTGCTGGATGAGTTTTAATGAAATTTTCCACAATTTAATCAGTAGAAGTGTGGGTAAAACCAATTAGCATGTTGAGTCAATACAATTCAAGAAGGCCTCCACAGCCAGCAGTCTTTAACAAACACATAACTTTCTATTCTCATTTAACCTTTACTTATACAGGTTAGTCTCATTGAGTCATGAGGGCTCATTTACACGAGAGACCTGTTTTAGACAGGCAGCATATAAAGTACAGACAACAATAAAATACTGTACAATTAAAATAAAAGTAGTATTATGAAACAATGAAATCAAGATGTCATACAAAACAAGGTAAAATACTAAAAACAAGAATGTTTGCTTTGATTTTTTTTATGACCTTATCAGATGTTTAAAATCCCTTAAATAAATCAAGGTGGGCAGCTTCAGATTTTGTTGCAAGGTGTTACAGGTTACAGGAGCAGAGTAAGAAAAGGCCTTTTTGCCGAGTTCAGTCTGCACTGAGGGAACGCTGCAGGTAATGAATTCCTGAGAGTGCACGCTGTAACTGCACTGATGACGTGATATATGGGAGGAGATATAAGAAGGTAGCAGACCAAGGAGGGATTTATAGCTGAAAATGAACCAGTGTTAGAGACTACATGCAGATAATGATGACCAACTGACCAATGAGTACAGGGTGCAGTGATGGGTATGGTAGATACAGCCAGTTATGAATCTTGGCGCGCCATGATAGACAGCATCTAACATCTGCAAGGATCTGACAGGGTCATTCATGTAAATAATGTCACCATATTCAATGGCTGGTAGGAAAGTTGCAGCTACAAGGTGTTTCCTGGCAGAGTCAAGCAAGATATATTTCAGCAAAATGCTCAGAGTAAAATATTTCTGAAACAGAAACCCGATTTTAATTACAGTTTATTTATGAAATGTCCAACATGTGGTTTAAAAGAGAGATGTTCATCAACCAAAATTCCCAAGTATTTGTAAGAATCCACAAACTGAAGAGGGAATAACTGCTGGCACCAACTTTCTGTTTGAAAACAACATCCCTTTGGTTTTATCAGCATTTACCACCAGTTTGAGACGGAACAAGTCTGACTAGATGATGTCAAATGCAGACTGTAGAAGCTGGAAAACATTAGCAACTGATTTAACTCGACAATAAACAACTGTCAGCATAGAAATGTAAGGATATGTCAGGAATGTTTTGACCTACATTACTTATATTAATTGTATAAAGAATGGATCCTAAAACTGAGCCTTGTGGCACACCATTAGTGACCATTCGGTAGCTAGATAAAGTACCATTATGTTGAACACATTGCCTCTGATCTGAGAGATAGTTTGCAAACCAACCAACAGTGTGATCAGAGAAGTCAATATCTGACAGTTCATGGCATAAGATGTCTTGATCTACAGTGTCAAACGCTTTGGACAGGTCTAAGTAAAGTGCAGCATGGTAATCCTTAAATCCAAAGCTTCAACAACATCATTAAAAACCTTTAGCAAAGCAGTCATTGTGCTTTATTGTTTCCTGAAGCCAGATCAGTGGGAAGATAAAATGTTAAGAGTCCAAATACTTCCTGACTTGAGTATTTATCAGTTTTTAGTTATTTATTAACCTTTATTTAATCAGGCAAATCTCATTGAGATCACACATTTCTTTTGCAAGGGAGGCCTGGGCCTGAAGGCAGCCTAACATGCATGTTTTTTGTCCGTGGGAGGAAACTGGAGTACCCAGAGAAAACCCACGTAAGCATGAGAAGAACATGCAAACTCTATACAAAAATACCCCAGGTACAACCAGGGATTGAACCCAGGACCTTCTTGCTGTGAGGCAACAGTGCTAACCACTGAGCCATCGTGTTGCCCACATCTAAAACCCTTGCTAAAATACAGAGTTTGGAAATTGGTAACACATAATCAAAGCGCCATTTGTTGCACAATATCGTTGCATTAAATTGCATTTTTAACTATTGGTGTTATCCTTATTTGATTGTTAGCAAAATTCTCATGAATCACTAGACAGATTTAAATTACATTTTCAGAAATAAATCATTCCATGAACATCTACATTAACTTTTGGAGACATTCCAAGCTAGGATGGATGCCACAGCTAACGGACACGAGATAAAATAAAATGGCCAAAGTTCAGTCAGTTTTATGTAAACAGAGCTGCACTTTGATATGTAGTCACAGAGAGCATTCACAACACAGACTGAGTGACATCTCATCTTACAGTGTTAGCTTGAGCATAAAACATTTTCAAGGTTGGACCAAAACAGCTACAGTACTGCTCTGTCATGTCTCTCCATGTGATGATCATACAGTGAGCATGGGTCCTTCTGCACCACCTGCCTGATACATATAACCATTAACGTTTGTTTTAATAGAGGGAGAGGAGTGTGAAGGAGCAAAATCACATAAGTAGCATCAGCCGATGACAGCTTGACTTACTGAACCAGCAATATGCTCAGAGTGAAAGTGAGGACACCCATAAATCCAGTGCTAAGGATGAAAGACTGCCACAAAGGAGATTAGTGATCAGAGCAGCTAATGAGCTGCTATATGAGCAAAGCTCACCACCAAAACACACACACACACACACAACATACAGTATAACATGCACATATGTAGACTACAGCAGCCATGTTTACAGCTGGAGTTCATACAGAGGTGACAGTTGAATACTAATAAACATTTGACTTAGTATTGATTCTGAAATATGAGCTGAGTCACTGGAGAACTAGCCTGGCCCTCGCCTTCCTGCACAGCTCCGCTCAATTCTCATTTCCCTTCACTGCACAGTCTGGGACTTCTCTCATTAACAACCATTTCTCCGGTAGATTTTTGTTCGGACCAATCAGAGAACAGAAGGGACGGAGTTTTGGACCCTAACCCACGCCCCCACCTGTCCCAGCGCGCAGAGCCCTATAAAAGGGCTCTGCCAGCGCGCAGTCAGCGAGCACCGGCATGTTCTCATTCAAAGCGATGCAAAGCGATGCAGAACTGTTTTATATGTGACACAAATTTATTAATTTCCCCTTCTTAATCCCTTATCTGGAGTTTTCTTTTGTTTTTTGGGCCAAAAGTCAAGTGATCGCTCGCGCCCTCCTCCTTCTCTCCCTCCGCTGAAATGAACAAGGAAATGGCTGTCACGAGAATTAAACTCGGGTTTTACGTTGCTGACCGAGTCCCATCAGATGTTCTGGTCTTCTGGTGAGCTGGACCAGCGATCCATGGTTTTATTGTATTTTATTAAAACGTTTTATTAACATATAAACACAGAATTTCCAGCGCGGCAGCCGGCAGCAAGAGAAAAGCTGCAGGAGGCGGAGCAGTTGTCAAGTTCACCAGAGCACGGGGAGCAGCCATACATGGCTCTGAGGGGAGGGAGCAGAATGCTTTCCCTGTTCAAAATATCCAATGGTTTTGTTCCTCAGCAGAGGCCAACGCCTCCAGCAAGAATCGTTTTAAAATGGAGAGGTCCCAGACCCTAGTCTGAAGCGAAGTGAAGGACAGGGTGTGGTTTTAACCAGGTTACTGGAGAACCACAGCTGTTTATTAATTCATACAATATACTGTATTCTCTGATAAGCCAGATGTTTTTAAATCCACTCTGTTGATCAGTTTGTAGTTCCAAAGTCCAAACAGACATATGTTCTTTCTCTGACCCTATCACACTCAGTGTGAGCTGCACTCTTCACTCTCAGTGAGCTACACTCTTCACACTCAGAGTGAGCTGCACTATTCACACTCAGTAGCTGTGTTTCCATCCATTTTCATTTCGTATTTTGAGCTACCTCGCAAATATGTAAATACAAATTAATGCAGATCAGAAGTGTTTCCATCTACTGGCTTGAAGCGCTTCTTCCAAGCCGCGCACAGCGTCATTACGTCAGACGTCAGCGTCATTACGTCAGACGTCAGCGTCATTACGTCAGACGTCAGCACTGCGCATGTCTACAGTAAACAGGAAGTAGCGGTTGAAAACAGAACCCGGCCACACATCTCGTCAAAATCGAGAGAATATTTCAGGTACGTGTTGCTATCGGGCGAGTTGTATTTATTCTGTCATGCCAACTAGTTTTAGCGATGTTACATGTTGTCCGGAGCGGAAACAGCTGAACGTCACGTGACGTGAATTTTCGCTACGTCAGAAATGAGTCGGAAAATGTGTTTCCATTTGTCGTTTAGCGCATCTCAAATCCCAAAAACCACCTCAAGCGAGCGTAAAAACTTTTTAGCGTAATTCAGGAAGTAACCTCGCAATTTGCCGTTTCCATTAAGCTTTTCTGCTGCGCTATTTCAAATTGCGCAGCTAGAAACCTTGATGGAAACACGGCTAGTGTGAGCGACACACTTCACACTCATAGTGAGCTGCACTCTTCACACTCAGAGTGAGCAACACACTTCACACTCAGAGTGAGCTGCTCTCTTAACACTCAGAGTGAGCTGCTCTCTTAACACTCAGAGTGAGCGACGACACACTTCACACTCAGAGTGAGTTGCACTCTTCACACTCAGAGTGAGTGACACACTTCACACTCAGAGTGAGCTGCACTCTTCACTCTCAGTGAGCTACTCTTCACACTCAGAGTGAGCTGCACTCTTCACTCTCAGTGAGCTACTCTTCACACTCAGAGTGAGCTGCACTCTTCACTCTCAGTGAGCTACTCTTCACACTCAGAGTGAGCTGCACTCTTCACTCTCAGTGAGCTACTCTTCACACTCAGAGTGAGCTGCACTCTTCACTCTCAGTGAGCTGCACTCTTCACACTCAGAGTGAGCTGCACTCTTCACTCTCAGTGAGCTGCACTCTTCACACTCAGAGTGAGCTGCACTCTTCACTCTCAGTGAGCTGCACTCTTCACACTCAGAGTGAGCTACACTCTTCACACTCAGAGTGAGCTGCACTCTTCACACTCAGAGTGAGCTGCACTCTTCACACTCAGAGTGAGCTGCACTCTTCACACTCAGAGTGAGCTGCACTCTTCACACTCAGAGTGAGCTGCACTCTTCACACTCAGAGTGAGCTGCACTCTTCACACTCAGAGTGAGCTGCACTCTTCACACTCAGAGTGAGCTACACTCTTCACACTCAGAGTGAGCTGCACTCTTCACACTCAGAGTGAGCTGCACTCTTCACACTCAGAGTGAGCTGCACTCTTCACACTCAGAGTGAGCTGCACTCTTCACACTCAGTGAGCTGCACTCTTCACACTCAGAGTGAGCTGCACTCTTCACTTTCAGTGAGCTGCACTCTTCACACTCAGAGTGAGCTACACTATTCACACCAGAGTGAGCTGCACTCTTCACTCTCAGTGAGCTGCACTCTTCACACTCAGAGTGAGCTACACTATTCACACCAGAGTGAGCTGCACTCTTCACTCTCAGTGAGCTACTCTTCACACTCAGAGTGAGCTACACTATTCACACCAGAGTGAGCTGCACTCTTCACTTTCAGTGAGCTGCACTCTTCACACTCAGAGTGAGCTGCACTCTTCACTTTCAGTGAGCTGCACTCTTCACACTCAGAGTGAGCTGCACTCTTCACTTTCAGTGAGCTGCACTCTTCACACTCAGAGTGAGCTGCACTCTTCACACTCAGAGTGAGCTGCACGGTCAGTGTACCTTTCGTTCAATTGTTTTTTCATAGAGAATCAAAAATCAAAAAATGAAGAAACGACTTGTCATTTCATTATTCGTTTTTATGTGGGATTCAACAAATACAATACATCATTGTTTTCTGCATTTTTTACTTTAACCTCAAATCAAAAATCAAACTTTGGAAAACTGTCCTGTGGACTTATTTGATTTGGATTTTTGTTTTCTATCAAATGTGTGACTTGGACATTTGTTTTCCTGTTTGTGTGCGTGTGTGTGTGTGTGTGTGTCCTTGTTTATGCTACGTTGTAAGGCCCAGTTTTCTGAGTTTTACCTAATTGTGAGGCCCAACTGGTTCTTATGGGGCCCAAAGCCCGGGCCCCATAAGAAGAAGTCCCGTTGGTGGGTTAGGGGTTAGGTTTAGGACTAAGGTGTGAATTGAGGATGTGTTAAGGTTAGGGTTAGGTATGCATTGGTAATGGTTATGTGTGTGTGTGTGTGTGTGTGTGTGTGTGTGTGTGTGTGTGTGCGTTGGTGCAAGCGTATTGGCCCGCCTATGCGCCAGACTACGTACCGACATTATCGGGACATTTGGTATTAGCCAGCCTTTGCCAATGTCTGGATAAAACACAGATTGTATCCAAATATATTAATATGTAAACATTGTTTTTTCTCATCAATATCAGCGTAACTTGTGGCTAATAGGCTGCCTGGATGAGTTGGAGTGTGCTTTAACACTTAAAATTGTTTTAATAAAAAGTTATTTACATTTATAAAATTGGCTGGCTACGCACCTCCCAGGGTATTTGTGTGTGGTGTGTATGTTTTTGTGTATCGGTTGCATTTATTGAAGCCGTGTGTGTGGCTCACTGACACACATGGCGCCAAACTGCAACGCCCCTCCTCTCGTGATGTGGAGACCGCGCGAAACTCCAACGCCGCCCCTCCTCTCGTGATGTGGAGACCCTGTAGTGGGCGGGGGCTCAGGGCGGGGCCTCAGGTGACCGAGTTTTTAAAAGTTAAAGCCCCTTGAGCTTACACGTGCAGAGTTATGGCGTCGTGTGTTGAGTGCATGTAGGTGAGCGGAGATTATTTTTGGAGAGCGATTTAAATAAAATTTTGCAGCGGTAGGTGGACAGAGTGTCAGAGTGTATTGACTTCATTCAGGTAAGAATTAAAAAAATTTTTTTGTTGCTTTTGATGACATCATCTCAAGGAAATGTTAACCTAATCCAGTAGTAACGTGACTTTAACCGCAGCGTCACAAACTGTGAAGACTGTAGAAAACTTTATCAACATTTAGATAAATTAGGAAGTATCTGTGCATGAGTTTTGAGTGCGTGAAGAAAGACGCAGCTCAAACTAGCTGCGGCTAGCGTTAGCATGTAACGTAACTTCACTTCAGAAGCGTGACAACCTTTCAACGCTGTTGAAAACTTTTATAGACATTTATATAAATCAGCGATACTATATATGCATCACTTGTGGATGTTTTTAGTGGTTATTTAGAGTCTTAACGCGACGAAGACAAAATTAAACGCACGTCGCGTTAGCGTCACTACCGTGAACGTGTCACGTCACAATAACAGCGTGACTAACGCTGTAATTTAACATGCGTTAATAGGGTAGAGGGGTTTTAATGTTTCCAACGTCATTTTTCTGCTAATTCTGCTCTTTTTTTTTTTTTTTTTACCTCTGAGCAGTGAGCAGACGGACGAACTGCGTCGTTACGTCATCACGTCATCACGTTGCAGCCTCGTTACGTCATCACGTTGACTGCAGTTTTATGTAGGTATAAGAATACTGTTGTTGGAATACTGAATAATACAGAATACTGTATAAGTGTATTGTATAAACTTGAGAATTGTTTTTTAACTTTTTCATATTTTTACATGTACAGGTTTTCAGCTAGTCCAAGAGGTCATTTGGTATTTGGTGAGTCAAACATCCCGCCTTCCTGAAAACAGACAGATGGATTCTTTACTGACTGAGGTCCACGCTTTATCCATCCATCCATGCATTCATCCATCCATCAAACATCCATCCATCAAACATCCATCCATCCATCATCCATCAAACATCCTACCTTCCTAAACCCAGACATATGGATTCTTTACTGACTGAGGTCCAAGCTTTATCCATCCATCCATCTATCAAACATCCATCCATCCATCAAACATCCATCCATCCATCCATCAAACATCCATCCATCCATCAAACATATATCCATCCATCAAACATCCATCCATCCATCAAACATCCTGCCTTACTGAACCCAGACAGATGGATTATTTACTGACTGAGGTCCACGCTTTATCCATCCATACATCCATCCATCCATCAAACATCCACACATCCATCCATCCATCCATCAAACATCATCCATCCATCATCAAACATCCTGCCTTCCTGAACCCAGACATATGGATTCTTTACTGACTGAGGTCCACGCTTTATCCATCCATCCATGCATTCATCCATCCATCAAACATCCATCCATCAAACATCCATCCATCCATCATCCATCAAACATCCTACCTTCCTAAACCCAGACATATGGATTCTTTACTGACTGAGGTCCAAGCTTTATCCATCCATCCATCTATCAAACATCCATCCATCCATCAAACATCCATCCATCCATCCATCAAACATCCATCCATCCATCAAACATATATCCATCCATCAAACATCCATCCATCCATCAAACATCCTGCCTTACTGAACCCAGACAGATGGATTATTTACTGACTGAGGTCCACGCTTTATCCATCCATACATCCATCCATCCATCAAACATCCACACATCCATCCATCCATCCATCCATCAAACATCATCCATCCATCATCAAACATCCTGCCTTCCTGAACCCAGACATATGGATTCTTTACTGACTGAGGTCCACACTTTATCCATCCATCCATCAAACATCCATCCATCCATCCATCCATCAAACATCCATCCATCATTCATCCATCAAACATCCATCCATCATTCATCCATCAAACATCCATCCATCTATCTATCCATCCATCTATCAAACATCCAGCCTTCTTGAAACCAGACAGATGGATTCTTTACTGACTGAGGTCCACGCTTTATCCATCCATACATACATCCATCTATCAAACATCCATCCATCCATCCATCAAACATCCATCCATCCATCCATCAAACATCCATCCATCATCCATCCATCAAACATCCTGGCTTCCTGAACCTAGACAGATGGATTCTTTACTGACTGAGGTCCACGCTTTATCCATCCATCCATCCATCAAACATCCATCCATCCATCCATCCATCAAACATCCATCTATCCATCCATCAAACATCCTGCCTTACTGAACCCAGACAGATGGATTCTTTACTGACTGATGTCCACGCTTTATCCATCCATCCATCAAACATCCACACATCATCCATCAAACATCCATCCAAACATCCACACATCATCCATCAAACATCCATCCATCAAACATCCATCCATCATCCATCCATCAAACATCCATCCATCTATCCATCCATCTATCAAACATCCTGTCTTCCTGAACCCAGACAGATGGATTCTTTACTGACTGAGGTTCATGCTTTATCCATCCATACATACATCCATCCATCCATCTATCAAACATCCATCCATCCATCAAACATCCAGCCTTGCTGAACCCAGACGGATAGATTCTTTACTGACTGAGGTCCACGCTTTATCCATCCATCCATGCATCCATCCATCCATCCATCCATCCATCCATCCATGCATCCATCTATCAAACATCATCCATCCATCCATCAAACATCCTGCCTTCTTGAAAACAGACATATGGATTCTTTACTGACTGAGGTCCACGCTTTATCCATCCATCCATGCATCCATCCATCCATAAAACATCCATACATCCATCCATCCATCAAACATCCTGCCTTCCTGAACCAGACAGATGGATTCTTTACTGACTGAGGTCCACGCTTTATCCATACATCCACCCATCCATCCATCAAACATCCATCTATCCATCATCAAACATCCATCCATCAAACATCCTGCCTTGCTGAACCCAGACCGATGGATTCTTTACTGACTGAGGTCCACGCTTTATCCAACCATCCATGCATCCATCCATCTATCAAACATCTATCCATCAAACATCCATCATCCATCAAACATCCTGCCTTCCTTAACCCAGACATATGGATTCTTTACTGACTGAGGTCCACGCTTTATCCATCCATCTATCAAACATCCATCCATCCATCAAACATCCATCTATCAAACATCCATACATCCATCATCCATCCATCAAACATCCATACATCTATCCATCAAACATCCTACCTTCCTGAACCCAGACAGATGGATTTACTGACTGAGGTCCACACTTTATCCATCCATCCATCCATCCATCAAACATCCATCCATCCATACATCCATGCATCAAACATCCATCCATCCATCTAACCATCAAACATCTCAAACATCCATCAAACATCCATCCATCCATCCATCAAACATCTATCCATCCATCAAACATCCATCCATCCATCAAACATCCTGCCTTGCTGAACCCAGACAGATGGATTCTTTACTGACTGAGGTCCATGCTTTATCCATCCATTCATCCATCCATCCATCCATCAAACATCCACACATCCATCCATCCATCCATGCATCCATCCATCAAACATCATCCATCCATCATCAAACATCCTGCCTTCCTGAACCCAGACATATGGATTCTTTATTGACTGAGGTCCACACTTTATCCATCCATCCATCAAACATCCATCCATCCATCCATCAAACATCCATCCATCATTCATCTATCAAACATCCATCCATCTATCTATCCATCCATCTATCAAACATCCGGCCTTCTTGAAACCAGACAGATGGATTCTTTACTGACTGAGGTCCACGCTTTATCCATCCATACATACATCCATCTATCAAACATCCATCCATACATCCATCCATCCATCAAACATCCAGCCTTGCTGAACGCAGACAGATGGAGTCTTTACTGACTGATGTCCACCTTTTATCCATCCATGCATGCATCCATCCATCCATCCATCAAACATCCATCCATCCATCCATGTATCCATCCATCAAATATCATCCATCTATCCATCAAACATCTTGCTTTCTTAAAAACATGATAAACTGAAATTGTGTGTGTGTTTGTGTGTGTGACTGTTTTGTGGTTTCTAAGGACAGTGTTTTGTCAGGACAGTAATGAACTGTAATCTGCTTGTCTGTTTATAGCATATGACAATGTCCATAAAAACCACAAAACAGTCACACACACAAACGCACACAATTTCAGTTGAACATGTTATATTTACATGTATAAGTCTATCTGTACAGTATATGTATATGCATATACAGTATACATGTATATGCATATATGTATATACACTGTATATGAATATGCATATATGATATGCTTATATACATGTATATATGTATATTTGTGTGTATGTATATGACATAGATATCAATTTTATAAATAATGCAGGGATTGTTATGTATGACTTCAATATTATTAGTCACAGTTTTTAAATTTATAGTTTTCTTTCATTCAGCTAATTTTAATTTCATCTTAGTCCACCCATCATGAGAGGAGTTTTGTAAATACTATGTCCATCCATCTTTCCTTTATGTGAGATGGATACTTTGGCCAAAAACAATCATGTAATGTTTATTGGTTTACATGTGACAGCAGCTATCATCAAAATGTAGAATTTCCTCTAAATATAAGTATAAATGATCTGTTCCAGATGACGTGAACACGTCCAGAGTCAGGAGATCGCAGGTAGCCAGAAGAGCGATCAACTTCCATTAAACACGAGTACCAAGGTACATTTTAGTTCTTGTGTTCCTAAACAGATATACTTGCTACGTGTGGATTCATCAACCTTATTGTTCAATTGTGTGTGTATGGGAGTGTATTGTGGTTTTTTTATGGACAGTTGTTTGTTAGGACAGTCATACGCTAGCCTGGTTAAAACCAAACCCTGTCCTTCACTTTGCTTCGTACTAGGGTCTGGCATTCCTCCCATTGAAAACGATTTCTCCGGTCTATTTTTGACCGGACCAATCAGAGAACAGAAGGCGTAGTTTTGTTAGCTTAGCCTGGCAAGGTCCAGGCTATTCAGATAAAAAGCTCAGAAACCACTTGGTGGATATTTTTTCTGCTACCAGTGTGTAATTATATGGCTCTAATTTACTGACTGTTGGCCTTGATGAAACATTTGAGATAAAATTCGATTTTTTATCATTTATTTTCGTAGCGCACCCTGAGGCTGTTTGGAAAATGTGAAACCGAAACTATTTAAATCCAGCAGATTTGACCATTTCGTGAATTGATTTAGGAACTGTTAAGCTCAGAAACACTTCTGATAAAACGTCAGCTAAGAAATATAGTTTTTCTCAGGAAAGAAATAATAGTTTTTTACCTTGTTTTCTGGAAAATTCCTTCGTGGTGGCAGCCATTTTAACTGACGACGTCAGTCGACGTCGTTCAAAACTCCGCCTTCTGTTCTCTGATTGGTCTGTTAATCTGCCAATCCGCCTTCTGTTCTCTGATTGGTCCGGTCAAAAATCGACCGGAGGAATCGTTGTCTATGGGACAAATCCCAGACCCAGCAGTGAAGGGAAATAGAATTGAGCGGAGCTGTGCAGGTATGGCGAGGGCCAGGCTAGTCATACGCTATAAACAATCAGACAATCAATCAGATGGCAGTTCATTACAGTCCTGATAAAACACTGTCCTTAAAAACCATAAAACAGTCACACACACAAACACACAATTTCAGTTGAACATGTTATATTTACATGTCTATGTCCATCTGGACAGTCAGAGAGACATTCAGCAGGTAGACAGTCAGAGAGACATTCAGCAGGTAGACAGTCAGAGAGACACTCAGCAGGAGGACAGTCAGAGAGACACTCAGCAGGTGGACAGTCAGAGAGACATTCAGCAGGTAGACAGTCAAAGAGACACTCAGCAGGAGGACAGTCAGAGAGACATTCAGCAGGTGAACAGTCAGAGAGACATTCAGCAGGTGGACAGTTAGAGAGACACTCAGCAGGTGGACAGTCAGAGAGACACTCAGCAGGTAGACAGTCAGAGAGACACTCAACAGGTGGACAGTCAGAGAGACATTCAGCAGGTAGACGGTCAGAGAGACATTCAGCAGGTAGACAGTCAGAGAGACACTCGGCAGGAGGACAGTCAGAGAGACACTCAGCAGGTGGACAGTCAGAGAGACATTCAGCAGGTAGACAGTCAGAGAGACACTCAGCAGGAGGACAGTCAGAGAGACATTCAGCAGGTGGACAGTCAGAGAGACACTCAGCAGGTGGACAGTCAGAGAGACATTCAGCAGGAGGACAGTCAGAGAGACATTCAGTAGGTGGACAGTCAGAGAGACACTCAGCAGGTGGACAGTTAGAGAGACATTCAGCAGGTGGACAGTCAGAGAGACATTCAGCAGGTGAACAGTCAGAGAGATACTCAGCAGGAGGACAGTCAGAGAGACACTCAGCAGGAGGACAGTCAGAGAGACACTCAGCAGGTGGACAGTCAGAGAGACATTCAGCAGGTGGACAGTCAGAGAGACACTCGGCAGGAGGACAGTCAGAGAGACACTCAGCAGGTGGACAGTCAGAGAGACAGTGGTTTGGACATGTCCAGAGGAGGGACAGTGGTTTGGACATGTCCAGAGGAGGGACAATGGTTTGGACATGTCCAGAGGAGGGACAGTGGGTATATTAGTAGAAGGATGTTAGACATGAAGCTGCAGGAAAAAGACAAAGAGGAGATATATGGATGCAGTTAGCGAGGACATGAAGGTAGTTGGAGTGAGGACAGAGGATTCAGAGGACAGAGTGAGGTGGAGGAGGATGACTCGCTGTGGCGACCCCTGAAAAGGGAAAAGCCGAAAGAAGAAGAAGCGTTAACATTTAACTTGACCACTGCAGCGTGACAAGCTGTGAACGCTGTATTGTAACATAAAGAGAGGTTTTAATGTTTTCACCGTGATTTTTGTGCTAAATTTGCTCTTATGTTTCATTTTTCACCTCAAAGCGGAGTGAGCAGACAGCCCCTACCCTTCCCCAAAGAGCGTCGTTACGTCATCACGGTCAAACTGCAGTGATGCAGGTAAGATGAAAATAGAAGTGACGTGCATTTGGTGAAAACTGAGAATTGTTTTGTAACTTTTTCATATTTTTACATGTTTTCAGCTAGTCCTGCAACTTTTATCAGAATCACAGTCAGAATATTGTCATTTGCACCACATGTGGTACATGTGATGAAACGAGATTATGTACACATGGTCCCAGTTACATCCAACAACAAAATGTAAGAGAAAAACAGTAATAATATCTAGGATATAACTAAGAAAAACATCAACTAGAAATACACTAATCACTAATGTAATAGAAAAACATCATTATAAACAGCAGCACGAACCTGAGTCTGTATGAGCAGATGGTCACAAATGAACACACAACAACAAGAAAACAGATCAGCATCAACATGATGTGATATTTTGCAGTATTTATTCTTATTATTTATTTATTCATGAGTCTAACAGCCTCAGGGTAGAAGCTGTTCCTCTGTCTAATGGTTCTACATTTCATGCTCCTTAACCTCCGTCCTGAGAGGAGCGGGGCAAAGACTGTGTGTGCTGGGTGAGTGGGGTCTTTCATGATGCAGGTGGCCCTCTCCCTGCATCTGGAGGTGTAGATGTCTGTGATGGTGGGGAGACTGACTCCAACATCTTCTGTGCAGCCTTCACCACTCTCTGCAGAGCCTTTCTTTCTGCAGCTGTGCAGCCTCCATGCCACACGTTGATGCTGGAGCACAGGATGCTCTCCATTGCACACATGTAGAAGGAGGTGAGGACTGACAACACCATCGCCCATGATCGGGTCATCAGAGACTCTACTTCCTCAGACGGCTGAGAAGATCTGGTCTGGGAAGCTCAGTCCTCACCTCCTTCTACAGGTGTGCAGTGGAGAGCATCCTGTGCTCCAGCATCAACGTGTGGCATGGAGGCTGCACAGCTGCAGAAAAAAAGCTCTGCAGAGAGTGGTGAAGGCTGCACAGAGGTCTGTTGGAGTCAGTCTCCCCACCATCACAGACATCTACACCTCCAGATGCAAGAAGAGGGCCACCTGCATCATGAAGGACCACACTCATCCAGCGCATACACAATCTTTGCCCTGTTCCCCTCAGGAAGTAGGTTGAGCATCAAATGTTGAACCACTTGAGGAACAGCTGCTACCCTGAGGCTGTTAGACTCATGAATAATACATGATAAGAATAATCACTGCAAAATATCACATCATGCTGATCTGTTTTCCTGTTGCTGTTCATTTGTGACCATCTGCTCATACGGACTCATGCTCGTGCTGCTGCTTGTATTGATGTTTTTCTATTACGGTACATTGGTGCTTAGTGTATTTTTAGCTGATGTTTTTCTTAGATCATATCTTAGATGTTACTACTGTTCTTCTCTTACATTTTTTTGTTGTTGGATGTTACTGGGACCCGGTGTAAATAATCTCGTTTCATCACATGTACCACATGCGGTGGTAGAGGTTTTAATGTTTTCAATGTCATTTCTGTGCAAAATATGCTCATATTTTTCTTTTTTTAACCTCAAAGCAGTGAGCAGACAGACGAACAGCGTCATTACATCATCACGTTGCAGTGTCGTTACACCATCACGTAGTCTGCAGTGTCAAGTAGGTATCAGAATACTGTATAAGTGACGTGCAATTGGTGAAAACTTAGAATTGTTTTGTAACTTTTTTATATTTGTAGCCGAACGGGTATGGGTAAAAAAATACTTTAGGCAACTTTTAGTTTAAAAAAAATAATCTATTTAAAAAAATGAATTTGGTTAAAAACTTTATTAAAAGTTACCCTTTAGGCACTTTAGACCCGTTGCAGAAGATGAGGCAGGAGACACTTCACACAAACACCAATAAATTGCACAATTTGTTTAATAAAAAATCCTAAATTTAAAATACACAGTTAAAAAGGCAGTAATAACTCCTGGCAACAATGAAAGTGCAATTCGATAAAGACAGTAGTACACCACGGCAGAATTAATACCACCGCCTGGGAGATGTCCAATTAATCAAGCCACAGCTGTCCAAAGAGTTCGTCCTGGGAGAACCGTTGCGTTGCAGCAGACACCATCCACGCCGGCACCAAGACGATTAGTCCGGGCTGAACCCCAGTCCGGGCTGAACCCCAGTCGGCCCTGATCAGCCAGACAGGACGGGTGATGCAGCCAGCCTTAAGCTGACCAGAACAGTGGGCATCAAATCAGCAGCCAGGACAGCAAGACGACAGCCAGTGGACAGCTCGAACAGCAGGTGAACAAAACGGTGAAGGACAAACAGCAGCAGCTAATAAACAAAGATTAGAATTAAAAGCTGAACATAAAACAGAAAGACGAACTAGCGCTTTACTCACCACGAGCTCCACCTCAACAGTAGAGGGAAGCAGGAGGCTTGTACATTTGGTCGTGGAACAGTAGATCACGGCGACCTTAAAGCGCACATTCAGTTACGCTGGCGCGACCCAGCCAGCAGACGCCAGGGTCTGAACCGGAAGGCGGATGACGTGAAGTCAACCACTGAAGCCTGGCCCTTTTTATACCGGAAGCCAGCCTTGGACCCAATCACATCCCGCACTCATGTGGTGCGTTCAATGTCCGTAGGGACATCCTGCCACATATTTTTACATGTTTTCAGCTAGTCCAAGAGGTGTACAACTTTAATCAGAGTCTAATCATCTTTATTGTCATTTGCACCGCATGTGGTACATGTGATGAAACAAGATTATGTACACAAGGTCCCAGTTACATCCAACAACAAAATGTGAGAGAAAAACAGCAATAACATGTAGGATATAACTAAGAAAAACATCAACTAGAAATACACTAAGCCCTAATATAATAGGAAAACATAATTACAAACAGCAGCACGGACATGAGTCTGTATGAGCAGATGGTCACAAATGAACACAGAAACAAAAAAACAGATCAGCATGTTGTGATGTTTTGCAGTAATTACTGTTTTCTAATTGTTTATTTATTCATGAGTCTAACAGCCTCAGGGTAGAAGCTGTTCCTCAGTCTAGTGGTTCTACATTTGATGCTCCTCAACCTCCTTCCTGAGGGGAGTGGGGCAAAGAGTTTGTGTGCTGGGTGAGTGGGGTCTTTCATGATACAGGTGGCTCTCTTCCTGCATCTGGAGGTGTAAATGTCTGTGATGGTGGGGAGACTGACTCCAACATCTTCTGTGCAGCCTTCACCACTCTCTGCAGAGCTTTTCTTTCTGCAGCTGTGCAGCCTCCATGCCACACGTTGATGCCGGAGCACAGGATGCTCTCAACGGCACACGTGTAGAAGGAGGTGAAGACAGACAACACCACCGCCCTGATCAAAAAAAGGTAATCAGAGACTCTACTTCCTCAGACGGCTGAGAAGAGCTGGTCTGGGAAGCTCAGTCCTCACCTCCTTCTACAGGTGTGCGATGGAGAGCATCCTGTGCTCACACGTTGATGCTGTAGCACAGGATGCTCTCCACTGCACACCTGTAGAAGGAGATGAGGACTGGGCTACTCAGACCAGCTCGTCTCAGCCGCCTGAGGTAGTAGAGTCTCTGATGAACTTTGTTGATCAGGCTGGTTGTGTTGTTGGTCCAGCTGAGGCTATAATTCAAGTGCACACCCAAGTACTTGTAGCTGGAGACCAGTGGTGGAGAAAGTACTCAAACACTGTTTATAAGTAAAAGTACAAATAAACAGACAAAAATGTACTCTAGTAAAAGTAGATGTACCATTATATTGTGTTTACTTAAGTAAAAGTAAATAAGTACTTGCTTTTAAAAATGCTTAAAGTATTAAAGTAAAAGTACTTGCTGAATGTATTGCCTAATGCAATGGTCTACAGTATCATTAAGTGTGTGTACTGTACGCATATTTTCTGTAATACATTAATAGTGTTTTTCCATTTTAAAGAACAATGCTGCAGATAACACATGTTTTTATTGTGTTTACTCTGTGACACAGTTCACACTTGGACTTGTGATTCTGTGTGTCAGAATTTCAGGGATGACATGCAGAGTTAAATGTCATTAAGCAAAATAAGAGAGGAATTATTTTACCTTTGAAAGTTTTTATTTAACACAAAGCAGAACCAATGTGTCATTTTAACTGCAGTAAACATGTTTAAATTAAAGTTATCTGTCTGAAAAAAAGGAGCATTATGCCAGGTTTCCACCAAACGCTTTTCGCGCCACCGAAGCAGCCACTTTACATTGAAAGTCTATGTGGCCGGGCATGTTGGATGCGGCGCATCTACAGCAGTTCAAGCAGCGCGGCAGTGAGTGGCAGCTTTTTTCCGCTCCCACGTCACCTCCGAGCAGCGACTGTCGAAGCTCGATTTGTCCTGCTTCTGCTGCTCGCAGCTTAGCAGCAACCAATCGGGATAGACTCTGCCATGTGATCACGCAACAACGACAGGACTTTTTTTTGGACTTTTCAAACTTACCCATCGAGCCTCCATGAAGAAAACAGCCTCCGGTAAGAAACTTGGCATTTTTACAGTTGCCGCTGTCCGCTCGAGCGTACGGTCACCCCAAACATAAAAAAATGTTTTAATCTCAACAAAGACTTTAGGAGCTGCAGTTTGGCTCATAAAAAATCCACTCAAGTAGTAACGAGGCTCATGTACAGCTGATTTTTTATCTGCCCGGTGTAGAAGAAACAAACGGAAAAGGAGCCAGCCGCTGCTCCCACTGCGTGTCTGCAGACATGTTCGATGAGAACAGACATCTGTTGACAAGCAGCCAACACAGTGCGGTAGGAGATTTTTTGCAGCGCGAAAAGCGTCTGGTGGAAACCCGGCATTAGACCTGACAAAGGAACAGACACTGATCATTTCACCTCCAGTTTGTCATCAACTCTAGTTAAAATATTGTCCAGTCAACCATGGATCAAAAGTGAACAATATTTTAAATTCCTGACACCATTTTCAAAACTTGGATCTGAGTGTCGAGACATTTCTTGTCTCCTAACATCCCATGAACTGATACATTTTAATATTGATACAAGAATTTATTGTTCAAGTTCAGAAGAAGTTGGTTTTCACAGTTTTTTGAGTCCAGTCTGGTTTTTTAGGGAGATGTCCTGCTGTACTGAACAGTCTTTCAATAATCTTTCAATAATCTTTCAATAAGGCCATGGGTGGTGTGTATCTTCTGGCTGAATCTTTGTGGTGGAATCCATTTTGAGTGTGTTAGTGGTGCTGTGGGTGCTCCCAGTTCAGTGACGTTTATACTAGAATATACGTCATTAGTCCAGTTCTTCTTGAAGGCAGGTCTAATGTTACCTGTCCACTTGCAGTGATTCAAATTGATTCAAATTGTTTCAAATTCAAATTCAACTCAAATTGTGTGTGTTTGTGTGTGTGACTGTTTTGTGGTTTCTAAGGACAGTGTTTTGTCAGGACAGTAATGAGCTGTTATCTGATTGTCTGATTATAGCGTATTGCTGTCCTAACAAACCACTGTCCATTAAAACCACAAAACAGTCACACACACAAACACACACAATTTTAGTAGAACATGTTATATTTACATGTAAATGTCTATCTGATATGCATATATACATTTATATGCATATATGTATATACACTGTACAGTACATGAATATGCATTTATGATATGCTTATATACATGTATATATGTATATTTGTGTGTATGTATATGACATAGATATCAATTATATAAATAATGCAGGGATTGTTAAGTATGACTTCAATATTATTAGTCACAGTTTTTTAATTTATAGTTTTCTTTCATTCAGCTAATTTTAATTTCATCTTAGTCCACCTATCATGAGAGGAGTTTTGTAAATACTCTGTCCATTTATCTTTCCTTTATGTGAGATGGATACTTGGGCCAAAAACAAACAATCATGTAATGTTTATTGGTTTACATGTGACAGCAGCTATCATCAAAATGTAGAATTTCCTCTAAATATAAGTATAAATGATCTCTTACAGATGTCATGTGAACACGTCCAGAGTCAGGAGATCGCAGGTAGCCAGAAGCACGATCAACTTCCTTTAAACACGAATACCAAGGTACATTTTAGTTCTTGTGTTCCTAAACAGAATTACTTGCTACGTGTGGTTTCATCAACCTTAATGTTCAATTAGGTGTGTATAGGAGTGTACTATGGTTTTTATGGACAGTTGTTTGTTTGGACAGTCAGACGCTATAAACAATCAGACAATCAATCAGATAACAGCTCATTACTGTCCTGACAAAACACTGTCCTTAAAAACCACAAAACAGTCACACACACAAACACACACAACTTCAGTTGAACATGTTATATTTACATGTATATGTCTATCTGTACATTATATGTATATGCATATATATACATGTATATGTTTATGCATATATACATCTATATGTTTATGCATATGTACATATATGCATATTCTTGTATATATACATATATGCATTTACATGTTTAAATGCATTTGCATATACAGTACATGTATATATGCACTTACATATACATGTATATATGCACTTACACATACGTGTAATAGGCATGTAAATATAACATGTTCAACTCAAATTGTGTGTGTTTGTGTGTGTGACTGTTTTGTGGTTTCTAAGGACAGTGTTTTGTCAGGACAGTAATGAGCTGTTATCTGATTGTCTGATTACTGTATAGCGTATTGCTGTCCTGACAAAACACTGTCCTTAAAAACCACAAAACAGTCACACACACAAACACACACAACTTCAGTTGAACATGTTATATTTACATGTATATGTCTATCTGTACATTATATGTATATGCATATATATACATGTATATGTTTATGCATATATACATCTATATGTTTATGCATATGTACATATATGCATATTTTTGTATATATACATATATGCATTTACATGTTTAAATGCATTTGTATATACAGTACATGTATATATGCACTTACATATACATGTATATATGCACTTACATATACATGTATATATGCACTTACATATACATGTAATAGGCATGTAAATATAACATGTTCAACTCAAATTGTGTGTGTTTGTGTGTGTGTGACTGTTTTGTGGTTTCTAAGGACAGTGTTTTGTCAGGACAGTAATGAGCTGTTATCTGATTGTCTGATTACTGTATAGCGTATTGCTGTCCTGACAAAACACTGTCCTTAAAAACCACAAAACGGTCACACACACAAACACACACAACTTCAGTTGAACATGTTATATTTACATGTATATGTCTATCTGAACATTATATGTATATGCATATATATACATGTATATGTTTATGCATATATACATCTATATGTTTATGCATATGTACATATATGCATATTCTTGTATATATACATATATGCATTTACATGTTTAAATGCATTTGCATATACAGTACATGTATATATGCACTTACATATACATGTATATATGCACTTACATATACATGTATATATGCACTTATATATACATGTAATAGGCATGTAAATATAACATGTTCAACTCAAATTGTGTGTGTTTGTGTGTGTGACTGTTTTGTGGTTTCTAAGGACAGTGTTTTGTCAGGACAGTAATGAGCTGTTATCTGATTGTCTGATTATAGCGTATTGCTGTCCTAACAAACCACTGTCCATTAAAACCACAAAACAGTCACACACACAAACACACACAATTTTAGTAGAACATGTTATATTTACATGTATATGTCTATCTGTACAGTATATGCATATATATACATGTATATGCATATATGTATATACACTGTACAGTACATGAATATGCATTTATGATATGCTTATATACATGTATATATGTATATTTGTGTGTATGTATATGACATAGATATCAATTATATAAATAATGCAGGGATTGTTAAGTATGACTTCAATATTATTAGTCACAGTTTTTAAATTTATAGTTTTCTTTCATTCAGCTAATTTTAATTTCATCTTAGTCCACCTATCATGAGAGGAGTTTTGTAAATACTCTGTCCATCCATCTTTCCTTTATGTGAGATGGATACTTTGGCCAAAAACAAACAATCATGTAATGTTTATTGGTTTACATGTGACAGCAGCTATCATCAAAATGTAGAATTTCCTCTAAATATAAGTATAAATGATCTCTTACAGATGTCATGTGAACACGTCCAGAGTCAGGAGATCGCAGGTAGCCAGAAGCACGATCAACTTCCTTTAAACACGAATACCAAGGTACATTTTAGTTCTTGTGTTCCTAAACAGAATTACTTGCTACGTGTGGTTTCATCAACCTTAATGTTCAATTATGTGTGTATAGGAGTGTACTATGGTTTTTATGGACAGTTGTTTGTTTGGACAGTCAGACGCTATAAACAATCAGACAATCAATCAGATAACAGCTCATTACTGTCCTGACAAAACACTGTCCTTAAAAACCACAAAACAGTCACACACACAAACACACACAACTTCAGTTGAACATGTTATATTTACATGTATATGTCTATCTGTACATTATATGTATATGCATATATATACATGTATATGTTTATGCATATATACATCTATATGTTTATGCATATGTACATATATGCATATTCTTGTATATATACATATATGCATTTACATGTTTAAATGCATTTGCATATACAGTACATGTATATATGCACTTACATATACATGTATATATGCACTTACACATACATGTAAATAGGCACTTACATATACGTGTAATAGGCATGTAAATATAACATGTTCAACTCAAATTGTGTGTGTTTGTGTGTGTGACTGTTTTGTGGTTTCTAAGGACAGTGTTTTGTCAGGACAGTAATGAGCTGTTATCGGATTGTCTGATTACTGTATAGCGTATTGCTGTCCTGACAAAACACTGTCCTTAAAAACCACAAAACAGTCACACACACAAACACACACAATTTTAGTAGAACATGTTATATTTACATGTATATGTCTATCTGATATGCATATATACATTTATATGCATATATGTATATACACTGTACAGTACATGAATATGCATTTATGATATGCTTATATACATGTATATATGTATATTTGTGTGTATGTATATGACATAGATATCAATTATATAAATAATGCAGGGATTGTTAAGTATGACTTCAATATTATTAGTCACAGTTTTTAAATTTATAGTTTTCTTTCATTCAGCTAATTTTAATTTCATCTTAGTCCACCTATCATGAGAGGAGTTTTGTAAATACTCTGTCCATCCATCTTTCCTTTATGTGAGATGGATACTTTGGCCAAAAACAAACAATCATGTAATGTTTATTGGTTTACATGTGACAGCAGCTATCATCAAAATGTAGAATTTCCTCTAAATATAAGTATAAATGATCTCTTACAGATGTCATGTGAACACGTCCAGAGTCAGGAGATCGCAGGTAGCCAGAAGCACGATCAACTTCCTTTAAACACGAATACCAAGGTACATTTTAGTTCTTGTGTTCCTAAACAGAATTACTTGCTACGTGTGGTTTCATCAACCTTAATGTTCAATTAGGTGTGTATAGGAGTGTACTATGGTTTTTATGGACAGTTGTTTGTTTGGACAGTCAGACGCTATAAACAATCAGACAATCAATCAGATAACAGCTCATTACTGTCCTGACAAAACACTGTCCTTAAAAACCACAAAACAGTCACACATACAAACACACACAACTTCAGTTGAACATGTTATATTTACATGTATATGTCTATCTGTACATTATATGTATATGCATATATATACATGTATATGTTTATGCATATATACATCTATATGTTTATGCATATGTACATATATGCATATTCTTGTATATATACATATATGCATTTACATGTTTAAATGCATTTGCATATACAGTACATGTATATATGCACTTACATATACATGTATATATGCACTTACACATACATGTAAATAGGCACTTACATATACGTGTAATAGGCATGTAAATATAACATGTTCAACTCAAATTGTGTGTGTTTGTGTGTGTGACTGTTTTGTGGTTTCTAAGGACAGTGTTTTGTCAGGACAGTAATGAGCTGTTATCTGATTGTCTGATTACTGTATAGCGTATTGCTGTCCTGACAAAACACTGTCCTTAAAAACCACAAAACAGTCACACACACAAACACACACAACTTCAGTTGAACATGTTATATTTACATGTATATGTCTATCTGTACATTATACGTATATGCATATATATACATGTATATGTTTATGCATATATACATCTATATGTTTATGCATATGTACATATATGCATATTCTTGTATATATACATATATGCATTTACATGTTTAAATGCATTTGCATATACAGTACATGTATATATGCACTTACATATACATGTATATATGCACTTACACATACATGTAAATAGGCACTTACATATACGTGTAATAGGCATGTAAATATAACATGTTCAACTCAAATTGTGTGTGTTTGTGTGTGTGACTGTTTTGTGGTTTCTAAGGACAGTGTTTTGTCAGGACAGTAATGAGCTGTTATCTGATTGTCTGATTACTGTATAGCGTATTGCTGTCCTGACAAAACACTGTCCTTAAAAACCACAAAACAGTCACACACACAAACACACACAACTTCAGTTGAACATGTTATATTTACATGTATATGTCTATCTGTACATTATACGTATATGCATATATATACATGTATATGTTTATGCATATATACATCTATATGTTTATGCATATGTACATATATGCATATTCTTGTATATATACATATATGCATTTACATGTTTAAATGCATTTGCATATACAGTACATGTATATATGCACTTACATATACATGTATATATGCACTTACACATACATGTAAATAGGCACTTACATATACGTGTAATAGGCATGTAAATATAACATGTTCAACTCAAATTGTGTGTGTTTGTGTGTGTGACTGTTTTGTGGTTTCTAAGGACAGTGTTTTGTCAGGACAGTAATGAGCTGTTATCGGATTGTCTGATTACTGTATAGCGTATTGCTGTCCTGACAAAACACTGTCCTTAAAAACCACAAAACAGTCACACACACAAACACACACAATTTTAGTAGAACATGTTATATTTACATGTATATGTCTATCTGATATGCATATATACATTTATATGCATATATGTATATACACTGTACAGTACATGAATATGCATTTATGATATGCTTATATACATGTATATATGTATATTTGTGTGTATGTATATGACATAGATATCAATTATATAAATAATGCAGGGATTGTTAAGTATGACTTCAATATTATTAGTCACAGTTTTTTAATTTATAGTTTTCTTTCATTCAGCTAATTTTAATTTCATCTTAGTCCACCTATCATGAGAGGAGTTTTGTAAATACTCTGTCCATTTATCTTTCCTTTATGTGAGATGGATACTTGGGCCAAAAACAAACAATCATGTAATGTTTATTGGTTTACATGTGACAGCAGCTATCATCAAAATGTAGAATTTCCTCTAAATATAAGTATAAATGATCTCTTACAGATGTCATGTGAACACGTCCAGAGTCAGGAGATCGCAGGTAGCCAGAAGCACGATCAACTTCCTTTAAACACGAATACCAAGGTACATTTTAGTTCTTGTGTTCCTAAACAGAATTACTTGCTACGTGTGGTTTCATCAACCTTAATGTTCAATTAGGTGTGTATAGGAGTGTACTATGGTTTTTATGGACAGTTGTTTGTTTGGACAGTCAGACGCTATAAACAATCAGACAATCAATCAGATAACAGCTCATTACTGTCCTGACAAAACACTGTCCTTAAAAACCACAAAACAGTCACACACACAAACACACAACTTCAGTTGAACATGTTATATTTACATGTATATGTCTATCTGTACATTATATGTATATGTATACATGTATATGTCTATCTGTACATTATATGTATATGCATATATATACATGTATATGTTTATGCATATATACATCTATATGTTTATGCATATGTACATATATGCATATTCTTGTATATATACATATATGCATTTACATGTTTAAATGCATTTGCATATACAGTACATGTATATATGCACTTACATATACATGTATATATGCACTTACACATACATGTAAATAGGCACTTACATATACGTGTAATAGGCATGTAAATATAACATGTTCAACTCAAATTGTGTGTGTTTGTGTGTGTGACTGTTTTGTGGTTTCTAAGGACAGTGTTTTGTCAGGACAGTAATGAGCTGTTATCTGATTGTCTGATTACTGTATAGCGTATTGCTGTCCTGACAAAACACTGTCCTTAAAAACCACAAAACAGTCACACACACAAACACACACAACTTCAGTTGAACATGTTATATTTACATGTATATGTCTATCTGAACATTATATGTATATGCATATATATACATGTATATGTTTATGCATATATACATCTATATGTTTATGCATATGTACATATATGCATATTCTTGTATATATACATATATGCATTTGCATGTTTAAATGCATTTGCATATACAGTACATGTATATATGCACTTACATATACATGTATATATGCACTTACACATACATGTAAATAGGCACTTACATATACGTGTAATAGGCATGTAAATATAACATGTTCAACTCAAATTGTGTGTGTTTGTGTGTGTGACTGTTTTGTGGTTTCTAAGGACAGTGTTTTGTCAGGACAGTAATGAGCTGTTATCTGATTGTCTGATTACTGTATAGCGTATTGCTGTCCTGACAAAACACTGTCCTTAAAAACCACAAAACAGTCACACACACAAACACACACAACTTCAGTTGAACATGTTATATTTACATGTATATGTCTATCTGTACATTATATGTATATGCATATATATACATGTATATGTTTATGCATATATACATCTATATGTTTATGCATATGTACATATATGCATATTCTTGTATATATACATATATGCATTTACATGTTTAAATGCATTTGCATATACAGTACATGTATATATGCACTTACATATACATGTATATATGCACTTACATATTCATGTATATATGCACTTACATATACATGTATATAGGCACTTACATATACATGTAAATAGGCACTTACATATACGTGTAATAGGCATGTAAATATAACATGTTCAACTAAAATTGTGTGTGTTTGTGTGTGTGACTGTTTTGTGGTTTCTAAGGACAGTGTTTTGTCAGGACAGTAATGAGCTATTATCTGATTGTCTGATTATAGCGTATTGCTGTCCTAACAAACCACTGTCCATTAAAACCACAAAACAGTCACACACACAAACACACACAATTTTAGTAGAACATGTTATATTTACATGTATATGTCTATCTGTACAGTATATGCATATATATACATGTATATGCATATATGTATATACACTGTACAGTACATGAATATGCATTTATGATATGCTTATATACATGTATATATGTATATTTGTGTGTATGTATATGACATAGATATCAATTATATAAATAATGCAGGGATTGTTAAGTATGACTTCAATATTATTAGTCACAGTTTTTAAATTTATAGTTTTCTTTCATTCAGCTAATTTTAATTTCATCTTAGTCCACCTATCATGAGAGGAGTTTTGTAAATACTCTGTCCATCCATCTTTCCTTTATGTGAGATGGATACTTTGGCCAAAAACAATCATGTAATGTTTATTGGTTTACATGTGACAGCAGCTATCATCAAAATGTAGAATTTCCTCTAAATATAAGTATAACTGATCTGTTACAGATGTCATGTGAGCACGTCCAGAGTCAGGAGATCGCAGGTAGCCAGAAGCACGATCAACTTCCTTTAAACACGAATACCAAGGTACATTTTAGTTCTTGTGTTCCTAAACAGAATTACTTGCTACGTGTGGTTTCATCAACCTTAATGTTCAATTAGGTGTGTATAGGAGTGTATTGTGGTTTTTATGGACAGTTGTTTGTTTGGACAGTCATACGCTATAAACAATCAGACAATCAATCAGATAACAGCTCATTACTGTCCTGACAAAACACTGTCCTTAAAAACCACAAAACAGTCACACACACAAACATACACAACTTCAGTTGAACATGTTAGTGCTGGTGAATTTTTGGAAAAAACACAAAAAATACTGAGTTTTTCTGTGTTTTTTCACCACAGTTCGTTAGCTAAACGTGGACACACGTTTCTGATCATTTTTATGCATTCGTAAGCAGTTTTTTTCAACTCCACAGTGTAACTCTTACCTAATTTAATATATTGCACACAAAACATTAAGGTTTACTGAGGGGCTGCATGGGCTCCATGAGCAAGACATCTAATCCATGTGTTTACATCATGGGAAAAACATGTAACAAAATAAAATTTTAATTTTGATTTTTATGAGTTTCCCTCGGACTGTAATCTTATAAATACTTTGTTTAAAGTTCTGATGAATGTTGACTTGCCCATATACTAAATACATGATTTTTTTCTGTGTCCTCCATGTTTTCTAGAGAAAAAGTCAAGCAAGTCTAGGATCCAGAAGAATGGCAAAGAAAAAGTGGTCAAATGGTGAAGTAGCTGATGTAATGCGTAATTTCCGAAATCACATAAGTGAAGGAAAACTGACCAGAAAGAATTAATGCAACCACTGTAAGAAGGTTGAGGGCCCTATGTTGGCTCAAAGAACAGTTCAAAATATGAGACTTTGTGAGAAACCGGGGAATAACTGAAAAGAGATAAAAACAGAAACAAAACTTACAGATTTTTTAATGTATCTAAAAATCTACGTCTGGCCTCTGGACATTTAAAAAACAAAACAAAAACGTAGAAATGTTTAGTCTTTCGTTGCATAGGTACCAGGTACATACCAGTTAAGTACAGGATAACATGTCACTTCATACTATAGCCTGGTACAAAACGTAGAAATGTTTAGTCTTTCGTTGCATAG
>JBBPBX010003347.1:1757-12770 GCA_038048925.1 Garcialebias charrua
CTAGATGTTATTATTGTTTTCTCTTGCATTTGTTGTTGTTGGATGTAACTGGGACCCTGTGTACATAATCTCGTTTTCAACACATGTACTACATGCGGTGCAAATGACAATAAATTCTCTCTGACTCTGACTCTGAAAAGTGTGTAAATGGCTGCGCAAATATAATGAATCCCACCTGTTCTATCAACCTGCCCGTGCACGCGGAGAGGTTATTTACATAATTCCCACCCCTCGAAACACCATATAAGGCTACGTTTCCTGCCTCAGAGGCAAAACGTGTTCGTTCATAAAATGACAGCGAAAAGTAAAAAGAAGAACTCTACCGGTGCTGAGATTGAAGTTCTGCTCTCTGAGGTCAAGAAAAGAAAATCTGTCCTTATTAGCAGCGTCACTCATGGGAGTAAATGACCAACTAAAGCCAAAGAATGTTTGTTTATAAGAAATGTGGACCTTAAAATATACATGCAACCTGGTGGCCAACTGGGTAAAGCATTGCACTGCTTATCGAGACCTTGTGGGTTCGAGTCCCACGAGGTATGACTATTTTTTTTCCTTCTTTCTTTAGATTATTTATTCATTCCAGATTAAAAAGACTTTATGCTTCATTTCTTGTTGTATTGTAAATAGTTTTCTTGTGTTTTTTAAATCTGGAATGAATTAAAAGGAGAAAAAAAAACGTTGTCCCATGTGGGACTCGAACCCATAAGGTTCGGCACTGCGACGCAACACTTTACTGATTGAGCTATCTGACAGCTATGACTGTGACAGGAGGAGGTCAATGTAAAGTCTGCGTTACCGAAGTCTGCGTTACCGAGACAAATTAAACTTAAATTAATTCATAATTTAAGTTGGTTTCAGTTTGAGATCTTCATATTGATATTGTAGTGTTAGAAAACGGCATTGATAACAAATTGATTTTAATTTAAATACTTTAATCCGTTAGTCATTATTACATTTAAAATTATAATTCGACTTCAAACAGAACCTATTGTCAAGAACAATTGTGGTGCGTGACTTTTTTAAACTCTAAATATTTTCTAAATAACGAAATATGAAGTTATTAGTGGAGAAATTCCGTCTGGATGACAGCAGACCGACTGCTCGTAAAATATACGACAGGTCCGGACCACTCGTAAATTTTGTTCGTATCTGAAAAAAATCGTAGGATACGAAAACATTGTTGAATGCCACAAATGATCCTAAATCACTCGTACGCACAGTTTAAGAACAAATCTGTGCGTACGAACGGTTCATGCATGAGGGTCAGTGTTTGTGACATGATTTTGTGGTGTTGAATAAACAAATAAATTAAAAATCAACCTGGTGTCTTCATTTTCAGCAGCATGTTAGGCATGACGTAACGAGTCCAGATAGCTTCATTTAGCTCAGATAAATTTAAATATCTCCCACGCTAACATAAATACTGTTTATTATTGTTAAACTGTTAATATATAGCACATTTAGTATGTTATAGTGCAGCGTGACACGTGAAATGTCCGACTGCCTCGTTAACAGCGACAACTGGATCCAGGCAGCTGGCTCTCTTCCAACACAGATGCAGGTAAGGTGTAGAATAATTAAATATGAGAATCAAAATATATTCCATCAGCTATAGTTCAGAAAGTGGTGCGTGTGTCCACTGTCCAGTCCACCGCCATTGTTAAAATGCCGGCTGTCTGCGCGTGCGTGCTGCGTGCATGTGTTCAAACAAAAGCTCCGCGGGAGATGTTTACATTATCAACGGGGGGTCAGCGAAAAAGATCCACTCTGGAGGCTGGGTTCAAAAACCATCGGAGTCAAAGCCCCCCTCTTTGTGGACTCGTGTAGGCGATAAGCAAAGACGCAGAGAGAAAAGAGCGGTTCCACTCAAAATACGCGCCGTGTAAACAGGGCCTTAACATAAACATTTCTTTGAGAAGCCTCTGTTTGTTGGTTGGGAGTTTTTTTTTTTTTGTCAATTTACATACAGTGTTGTGTCTTCTGTCAGAGACCTCAAGGGAACCCCCTACTGTTAAGGTGTGATCTGTCAATTTACATGTATGTGTTACCTCAGCTTGAAATTTACATATGATGGTGCGTGGTTCTGTTATAACTCCAAACTTCTCACAGTTGTTCATGGAATTGAGAAAGCCTCCCGGATGGGAGTCGAAACGTTTTCTGTTACAAATAAAGTCCAGTTGATCTTGTATTGAACGCCTTTTTGATTTATCATGTCCTGGACGACTGAGAATCTTCACCAGCGTACAGGTTAGCCACACTGAGTCATGATGACTCATTTACAAGAGAGACCTGCCTTAAACAAAGAACACAGATAAGGTACAGACAACAGTAGACCATCATAAAAGCATATAAAATGAAAAGTAAATAAAAGGAATTATGTAAAAAATGAAACAAAACAGCTAGATTGTAAAGCGATGTAGATGTCTGCGCTGGTTTTTGCAATGAACTTAACAGTAATGTAGTTTAAAATCCCTTAGAGAGGTCAAGGTCAAGAGCTTCAGATCTTTTTGCAGGGTGTTCCAGGATACAGGCGCGGAGTAGGAGAAGGCCCTTTTGCCTAGTTCAGTCCGCATTGAGGGGACACTGCAGGTAATAATGTCCTGAGAGCACACGCTGTAGCTGCAACTGATGAAATGACATGTAGGAGGAGATGTATGAAGGCAGCAGACCCCGACGTGATTTAAAAATGAAAATGTACCAGTGAGAGAGCCTATGTGAAGTTAATGATGACCAGTGAATACAGGGTGCAATGGTGGGTACAGCAGTTAGAGCCAGTTATGAACCTTATCGCATTGTGATAGACAGCATCCAACATCTGCAGGGTGCTTGTAGCGTTCATGTAAATAATGTCACCATAGTCAATGAAGGGAAGGAAAGTTGCAGTTACAAGGTGTTTCCTAGTGTTCAGAGTTAGAAGGGATCTATATAAAAAAAACACCCAGTTTTACTTTCAATTTCTTTACCAAGTTTTCGACATGAGGGACATTTTTTAAAATAGATGCAAATGGATCAAGATACCTAAGTATTTGTAAGAATTGACAAACTCAATAGGCAGTATGGTGGCACAACTGGTAGAGCTGCTGCCTCTCAGCGATCAGGTCCCTGGTTCAAATCCCAGTCCAGGGGCCTTTCTAGGTGGAGTTTGCATGTTCTCTCAGTGCATGCGTGGGTTTTCTCCGGGTACTCCAGTTTCCTCCCACAGACCAAAAACATGCATGTTAGGCTGATTGGTAACTCTTAATTGTCCCTAGGTGTGAGTGAGAGAGTGAAGGATTGTTTGTCTCTATGTGTCCCTGTGATGAACTTGCGGCCCGTCCAGGGTGTACCCCGCACCCCTCGCACAGTGATTGCTGGATATGGACACCGGTGACCCCCGGGACCTAAAATGGAAGAAGCGGGTAAAAGATAATGGATGGATGGATGGATGGATGGATGGATGGACAAACTCAATAAGGACACCATCTGTATATAAGATAGAAGGAAGGACTGCTGGAACCAACATCCTGTTTGAAAACAACATCCCTTTGTTTTTTATCAGCATTTAGCACCAGTTTGAGATGGAACAAATTTGACTGGATGATGTTGAAAGCAGACTGCAAAAGCTGGAAAACCTTAGCAACTCTTCTAGCTCAACAAAAAACAACTGTGTCGTCACCATAGAAATGTAAGGATGCATCAGGAAGGATCTGGCCTACATTACCTATTAGTAATATAGTGAAGAGGGTGTGTCCTAATTATGAGCCTTGTGGTACACCATTGTTGACAGTTAAATACAGTAACAGGAAGAAGTACAGTTATGTTGAACACATTGCCTCCGATCTGAGAGATAGTTAAAGAACCAACCAATAGACAGGCCTTAGACAGGTCTTAGTAAAGTGCAGCACAATAATCCTTAGCATCCAATGCTTCAACATCACTAAAAACCATTAACAAAGCAGTCGTTGTGCTGTGTTGTTTCCTGAAGCCAGAACAGACTACTGATAAAATCTGCTAAACAAAGTACCACAGATCAAACTAAAACATTAAAGCTAATAAAGAAGCTCAATCTGAATGTGGACAGGAAGCAAGTGAAGAGATGTAAAAGCTGGAGTTCTGTGTTCAGGCTTTTTTTCCCTTCTGACCTAAAAGAAAAGCAAAGTACAGCAAATGTAATTTAGTCGAGTGATTTGGACCCATGGCTCCTAAAATTAGGGTCAGGACTCTAATGGCTGGTAAGGCTTAAAAGCCTGATGGCTGTTGAGGCTGATTGTTCTTATCAAAAAGCCTTTTTATAACGTGGTTATTAACAATGTTTATTTGTTTCAATCAGCAACAGCTTGTGTCAAAGGTCTCTGCAACTGGTAATTTACGTGTTGGAAACTGAGAAGTGTACATCTGTGTATTAGAGTAATCTCTAAAATCGAACAAAAAAGTTATTTATTCCTCTCTAAATAGAGAACAGTTGTTATTTAGTTATTAGTAACATGATTTGCTGTAAAGTGTCGTTGGTTTTCACGCAACAACAATAAAAGCAGTCTGTGATGAACATTCAACCGAGTTTTAACAGCATCAAAACTGATCACATGATTGGATTTGATCGCCCACGTTAAGGGTTTATTGGTAATGTCTTACTTCCAGCATGCAGTCCACATCCTCTGCTGTTTAACACCTGAGTGCTAAAGCCACACGCGGTTAACAAAGCAAGTCATCATTTTCATTAGAGAACCCACTTGAGGTAATCATAGAGTGCTCTCGTGGAGCGGTTATGTCAAAAACACGAGGTGTCCTCGTGACGTCAAGGCATTGTGTTGGAAATTGGACAGCTGCAGTAACTTCAGCAGGCGTGCAATTATGACAGAGGTCGTTTTTGTCAGGAGCATGGAGCCAAAGCTTTTTACCCTGGCACCAAGTATGGCTGCCTCATAAAACTGGTTCAGAGCCAACGGGTAATCATGTCCTTTAAGTCCATTAAACATTAACCGCTGAGCAGGCCCGTGCCATTTTTTGACGACGATCTCAGAATGAATAAACTGAGCACATTCATGCATTTTTTATTTTTTATCTAACAGTAATTGAAAAAGGTTGTGAGAAATTATCTGAATCCTCCACTGATCTCTACAGCCTCCTAAACCGCAGCAGAAATCCCACGGGCATCAGCGTCTTCTGTAGTTTACAACCAACTCCTTATCTTTGCTCCCAAAAGCATGGCTTCTGTGTTTGAGCTTGGAGTTTGCAGCTGATGAAAGATCACAATCAAGTCACAACAGAATCAAACGTGTTATTTCTGGTTTTGATCAAATGCACAATAAATAGCCTTGTTAGAAATGTATACAACGCTGTATCTCTTCCTGTTCGACCGAGTCATCTGAAAGTGAATGCATTTACAGCGTCGGCACAGAAATGAGGCGAGCGCGCTGCGTAAAAACAAACAAGGACTTCTTGTCAAATCAGATCAAAGCATGGAGGAAGTCCACGTTACACCGCTGATTTGAGTTGATTGCATTTGAACATTTATCAAACAGTGGCAGGGAAAATAATATATATAACCCTTCTTCTTCTATTTGTTTTGTTCCTTTCGTCTGACCAAGCGTGCAGCATGTAACGATAAAATTAAATAAATTTAAGTGTAGATGTCTGATTGCAGGGAGTCCCCGTCTTACGAGCAAGTTCCGTTCCTACGACTATCTCGTAAGACGAAAATCTCAAACGTCGGAACCCGAAACACGTGTTCTCGTAAGTCCGGATTTTCAGTCGTAAGTCGGAACATTTATGCTAGCGCTACTACGAACACTCGTTTTTCAACACAAACGTTCATACTACTGTAGTTCATAAACATGCTCAGAAACTCGTTTACAAATGGTTAGCTAACACAAGAAAGTTAATTCTCAATAGTCCAGGTATCAAATCCGCTCATTCTCAATCAGTTCATCTGGACAGTTTCTTTTTAGCAGAAACGTTTCACCCTCACTCCAGAGGGCTTCCTCAGTCAGAGTAGTCCAAAGCACACTGAAGTTAACCCACCAAGTAAGCAACTTATGTGGACCAACCAGTTTGCTGTAGCCAAGATGGTTTCTGGGGGCGTGTCCCTCGTCGACTCCTCCCAGGCAGGCAGACATGTCCAAAGTGGTTCAAGACAAGAAAGGATTAACTTTCTTGTCTTGAACCACTTTGGACATGTCTGCCTGCCTGGGAGGAGTCGACGAGGGACACGCCCCCAGAAACCATCTTGGCTACAGCAAACTGGTTGGTCCACATAAGTTGCTTACTTGGTGGGTTAACTTCAGTGTGCTTTGGACTACTCTGACTGAGGAAGCCCTCTGGAGTGAGGGTGAAACGTTTCTGCTAAAAAGAAACTGTCCAGATGAACTGATTGAGAATGAGCGGATTTGATACCTGGACTATTGAGAATTAACTTTCTTGTCTTGAACCACTTTGGACATGTCTGCCTGCCTGGGAGGAGTCGACGAGGGACACGCCCCCAGAAACCATCTTGGCTACAGCAAACTGGTTGGTCCACATAAGTTGCTTACTTGGTGGGTTAACTTCAGTGTGCTTTGGACTACTCTGACTGAGGAAGCCCTCTGGAGTGAGGGTGAAACGTTTCTGCTAAAAAGAAACTGTCCAGATGAACTGATTGAGAATGAGCGGGTTAGCTAACACACTTTCATCTAAAAACACACAAAAGTGCTGTATTTTTAGTATGTTCTTTACTGTTCGTTAGTGAGCTCGTAAGTCCGGAACCTCGTAAGTAAGAGCGCTCGTAAGTCGGGGATTACCGTATTTTCCGGTGTATAGGTCGCACCTTTTTATGGTTTTTTCAAGGCCTGCGACCTATACTCAGGTGCGACCTATATATGGCTTGTTATCACTTTCGGTGAAACAAATTTTTAAATCCAGCTCATTTCACAATTACGTTCATTTATTAAGGAAAAGTTCAGCTCAGACATATATTTGCTATAATTTTTATCAAACAAATAATTGTTTTTAAGTGTTAATCTTCTTAAAAGCCTTGCTGTGCGCTCCTGTGGCAGACATTTGCAGCAGAGCTAAACGTAGGTGCGACCTATACACCAGTGCGACCTATCTAGGGATTTTTTCCAATCTATTGGTGATAATTGGACAATGCGACCTATACACAGGTGCGACCTATACACCAGAAAATACTGTACCTGTAGTCTGATTTAAGATGGCTGCTACAGCAAAGCAAATGTAGAAAACACAAAAAATGGTTACCAGACAGTTACCAAAATTTTCACTGTATAAGTCGCACCTTTTTGCATAAATTTGTAAGTCCTGAGACTTATACACTAAAACGGCTAATATACATTTTTCCCTATAACCAATCTTTGGCTGAGATTTGACGATGTCATTCATTCTGACATGGAAAATAATGAAAAATATAATTTTCATCTGCTAGAGGGCCCTCGAGTTATATGGTGAGCCAAGCATCACATTAACACAGCGTTTCTCAAATAGTGGGACAGTGCGATGCCTGGGGGGGCTCGTGTGACCCAATTTTTAATTTTCTTATTCACATTTTTAAAGTAAAATGGTATAGAATGAAGTGTAATTGCTAGGGATGTAACGGTACACAAGGGTGTTCCGAACTGTTTCGGTATGGCACGTTCAATTTGGTCCACCTGCGTACCGTTTCGGTTATTTTTTCACTCATCAAACGTTATTAACGGGGAAATATATGCGCCCATTGCGCCGCAGAACTAAAATTTCTAGGCGTGTTTCAGCACAGCGCTTTTATCTTGCAGCACGCTTAGCACTTAGCAGGTTAGCTTCTCGCTGCGGTTTCATGTTTAGGAACGTTATGGCTTCCTTGTTAAAAGACGAGCGCAAGTCCAAAGCTGTGTGTGGACGTTGTTTCACGGAGATTGGTGCGGACGTGCAGAGGAGCGCTCCGCCAAGAGAGAACCAACAAAATTATAGCTGTAGCAGCAACACGTTTTTTTTTTCAACACGTCTAACTTGGTAACGGACTTGAAACAACGTCATCCCAATGTGAACGTCTCTTCTAAAAGAAAAAAACCCAGCTTGTTGCAAACACCACCAACAGCAGCATTTAAACGTCCTTCATCAGGTGAATCAGATCGGTCCAGATCAATAACACAAGCTGTAGAAGTTTTTTAAGCTCTGGACTGAATGTTGTTGATGTGCAGGCTTTAAA
Organism: Garcialebias charrua; assembly: GCA_038048925.1. Taxonomy (NCBI): domain Eukaryota; kingdom Metazoa; phylum Chordata; class Actinopteri; order Cyprinodontiformes; family Rivulidae; genus Garcialebias; species Garcialebias charrua. The sequence continues at coordinate 9,913 of JBBPBX010003347.1, forward strand.
GTTCGTGAGCGTTGCTACAACATCCATCACGTCAACACTTCAGCCAAAAAGTTCTCCACTTTATGAAACAACTAAAACTGATATTGTCAACAAGCCCTGGAGCTGATTAAAGCCCTGCCATGATGATGATGATGACCGAGAGATTTAACCACCTCATAACAACTGTTCAAGAAGAGGTATTGTTGTTTTATTAATATTATTATCTATATAACTTTTTTAAATTTAAAGTTATAATCTTATTAACTCTTATTTTCTACCTTTGTGTTTTATTTCCAGTCTGGGACAGTTAGCAGTTGACTTCTTCCTCTTCAGGGAAATCCACCACATCACGTCCAGTAGAAGTGTGTGACTGAACTCTGAACTTTTCCAGGGACACCCTGATGCATGCTCAATAATCCAGGTAGAAAAATCTAAAAAAGCTAAGTCTGGTCCTCTTCCAGGGACCCGTCCCACCTGGGGGAGCAGGTCCAAGAAGAGGTTGTAAGTAATGAGGACAAATTGCACTACTTTTACACTACTTTTTATATCTACACTACTGCTGATATATATATTATTTTTACTAGCCTTATTGCATATGCCACTTTACCTCTGCACACCTGCTTCTGCAGGACTTGGTGGCTGCAGAAGAGGTCATGCAATCATGTGGATCAGCTGTTCTGGAATAGGCACATCTAAAACATTCAGAGCAGGGAGGCCTGAGGACTTGAATTGAGAATCACAATTTTATATACAAATTATACTACAGTGGACGTATAATAAACCTTTTTCTTTTTAACCCACTTTGGTATGTGCGAGGTTATTACAGCCACCGTATTTATAGTCGCAGCGGAGAGTAGGGGGGCGCGGACCGGATTCTTCTTCCTGTGGGGGGGCTTAACAGAAAATAATTGAGAAGCACTGCATTAACAGGTAACAGTGTATATTAATGAGACACTTGGCTTGCCGTACCAAACCCCTTCGTCTTGCTCCAGAACTCCTGGAGCAAAACTAAAAAAGTTTGTAAAAACAAACAAGGACTTCTTGTCAAATCAGATCAAAGCATGGAGGAAGTCCGCGTTACACCGCTTATTTGAGTTGATTGCATTTGAACATTTATCAAACAGTGGCAGGGAAAAATAATATATAACCCTGCTTCTTCTATTTGTTTTGTTCCGTTCGTTCAACCAAGCGTGCAGCGTGTAACGATAAAAGCATTTTGCTGGCTCCAAGCCTGCTTCAGCTCCAGCTTCAGCCACCAGAAGAGCCTGGCAGTGACTCCAGACGCTCTGAGCTGGGAGTCAAAACAAGCGAAAGAGGCTGATCCGAGCTGAGCGGGACCCACTTTGTGTATGGACTCACAAATAGCTAACAGGAAGGAGAATCACAATGAAGTCGACTGACAGAGTGCAGGTGAAGAGCAGACTAATGGAAGCTGAACACTGACTGCGAATCAGATCGGGGCTCAGTTTGGATGGAGACGCATCGCCTCGAGGCCAAGCGACCGCTGCCCTGTGCAGTTCACTGTGATACTTCACCTTGAGTAGATGTGACTGCGTGCACGTCAGAGCCAAAACAGCCGTCCCTGTGCTGCTTCTTTTCCTTCTTTTTTGTTTTGTTTACCTCTATCAGATCTTACTAGAAGACTATTTAAATTCAGAGGAGCCTTTTCTATGTGAGAGGTGACTGTTTCAAGATCCAAAACAACAATAGACATATACCGGTAATGCCTCATATGTTGGCAACAAATAGAAGAGGAACACATGTTTTTGTTTTATATTTTTACATAAGTTTTGGTTTAATTATTTTTTATTGCTCTCCTCCAAAGGCTAAAGGGTAATGACGTTTTTACCTGTGCATATGTGTCTGCATGTTTGTTTGGCTGACATGTTAGCAAAATATTTCATGAATGACTCAACAGGCTTTATTGAAGCTTTTAGAAAAAAAAATCATTTTGACAGCTAATTTAAGTGTAGATGTCTGATTAGTCTGATTTAAGATGGCTGCTACAGCCAAGCAAATGTAGAAAACACAAAAAATGGTTACCAGACAGTTACCATATTTTTCACTGTATAAGTCCCACCTTTTTGCATAAATTTGTAAGGCCTGAGACTTATACACTGAAATGGCAAATATATATTTCCCCCCATATTTATAACAAATTTTTGGCTGAGATCCGACAATTTCATTCATTCTGACATGGAAAATATTGAACAATATAATTTTCATCTGCTAGAGGGCCCTCGGTGTATATGGCAAGCCAAGCATCACATTAACAGGTAAAAGTGGCTATTAATGAGACACTTGGCTTGCCGTACCAAACCCCTTCGTCTTGCTCGGGAACTCCTGGAGCAAAACTAAAAAAGTTAAGTCTGGTCTTCTGGACATTAAAAAATAAAATAAAATAAAAAACATTGTAGAAACGTTTCGTCTTTTGGACAAAAGACGAAACGTTTCTACAATTTTTTGTTTTGTTTTTATGTCCAGAGGACCAGACTTAACTTTTTTAGATTCTTCTACATTATTGAGCATGCATCAGGATATCCTATAGAAAATGTCAAATCAGCTGAATTTTACTGCACTGCCCAGGTGAAATGTAGCTGATTTGACCATTAAAGTGCATTTATTAAGGAAAAGTTAAACTGAGACACACCTTTACTATAATGCTGAGCAAACAAATAATTGTTTTTAAGTGTTAATCTTGTTAAATTCTTGTTCAAGTACTCTCGCGGCTGCCATTTGGCAGCCAATCGATTTTTGGCACGTTTCCAGGTGGTCAGCGGTGACACATAATAGATGCAATTTATATGGCGAAGTGACGTATTTATGTCTTTTTCCACTTTATTAGACATTTTTGGACTGTTGCAACTTATACGGCGGTG
>JBBPBX010003347.1:21234-42161 GCA_038048925.1 Garcialebias charrua
ATACTACTACTACTACTACTACTACTACTACTACTACTACTACTACTACTACTACTACTACTACTACTACTACTACTACTAATAATAATAATAATAATAATACTGTAATGATAATAATAATAAAGAAGCAATGAAACGCTATTCATTGAGACGTATCTGTACTCCTTCTGTCATCCAGACCAGGTAAAAAGGCAGGTTAAGATTATAAAGGCACTGTTGCTTTTTTCTTTTTTTTTTTGCTTTAAGCCTCCATCACAAGGAGTAACAGAGTAGCTCAGACAAAGATAAGAACGTGCAGCTTTCTGCTTACCTTAATCTATAACCCATGAAATAAGATGAAAAGACTCGTGGCTATTCTTTTCCTTAACTCTGTTATCATTTTTTCAAAACTGAGCTCTCTGGCTTTTTTTTAAACTCAGAGACCTTTTCATTGTGTTGCATTAGAAAGTTTCCTATTGTGTATATTTTTATTGTTATTATTATTGTTTGAGTTCATTGTCTGTAGGAAATTCTTTACAATGGCTGTCTGGTGCACAAAGCCAATAAGGAGTGTTTGATAAAAGCACAATATAAGTTTGATGAGCCACTATCTGCCCTTTTTTTTTTTTTGGGTGTGATAAGTCTGTCTTGGGTGAAAAGTGGATTAAAAAATGTATGTTCCCCATTCTATTGAGTCTCACACATAAAGCTGCAGACAGATAAATAATAATAATTAAAGCTGAATACAGGGGGGTCTTTAAAAAGTACATCACAAGTTTTCTTATCTAAAGTTTTGATGAAACAAACTTCAAGAGGCAAAAAGGAACTGTAATTTTCTAAGCGGTTTGGACAAACTGTGTTGTGTACGGACTCCTCTCCTCCCTTCATCTTGGTTACAAATGGCTCCACACAACCAAAGAGCATATTGTTATTTCAGACCTAATAATGCTACAGGACTCTATCAAGACAATGCTGCTCTATCAAACTCCTACTATCTCCAGAGATAATTTAATCAGCAAATGCCAAACTGCCACGCCACATTTAGGTGTAATTTTCATCCATGCAAAGGTAATTTGTTTCAGTTTTATGAATTAATTAAAGCCTAACGAAGATGGAGAAGGTTGTTGAATGTCTAATCAACAGGCCCTTGAAGACTGATTGATTCTCTCCTCTCCACACTCGGGCTTACGGTGCTTTGTCGTCTTTACTGTCAAAGCCTCTGTTCGTTTTGTCATTACTCCACGTTTTCTCTCCCGACTCTTTTGATTTTGGTCTTTATAAGACTGTTTTCTGTCTCTGTGGGTACAATTACTTAAACATCAATAAACATGAGGTAATTTGTCATCCAGCTGTTAATATGGCTCTGATGTCAAGTGACAGCATTATTTATTTTAGCAAATACCACAACATATGTTTACAGTCAAGCTGCCAAACCCTCTAGTGGTTACAGTAAATATACAGCTCTATTTTTATCCAGTTATATACAGAATTGGAAGTTAATTTTTGATTTTTTTTTAAAAATACAACATTCACTTCATTTGAGGGGAGTTTCATTACAGTAATTGTTTTGGAGCACATAAACTAGGTTGTTTAGTGCCAATAGAAGGTGTCAAAACAGAGTTTTAATTATGGCTATAATTTAAAAAAAAAACTCAGAAATTACAATACATGAATAAACATTAAAGACAAAGACGTAATCAAAATTAGTTGTTTATGTTATGTATAGGAAAACAGGAGGATGACCTTATTCTGTGGTGTCAAGTGGTGGTAGATGTGGGTAAATCCTTACCACCAACCCTACAACTGCATTTGGCACACATGGTCCTTATTTTATTATTATTATAGTTGTTGTTGTTGTTGTTGTTGTTGTTGTTGTTGTTGTTGTTGTTGTTGTTGTTGTTGTAATTTAGGAAAATGGGAAGTAGTAGGACTATCTGGACTTCCCTTTAAGGGATGCATCTACAGCAAACAAAAAGCATCACTTGCATAAAACAAACAAACAAACTAAAAACTGGAAAAATGCAAGTATTTCTGCTTCAAAAATAATCAAATACAGTATCTACGTAATGTACAGTACATTACACTGGACTTCTCCACCTTTTACCAAGATGGGATTAACTTAGCACTTTGGTAACAGTTTCTGTTTTAAATGTGTTACATAAATAAATCTGACTTGATTTGACTATGAGGTGCCATTTGTAAAGTTACACAGACAAAAATTAACATAAAGATTTGTTGTTTATTTAGCCTTTCATAAGAAAAAAAGCTATTTTTTTCAGTCATATTTTCACCATGTTATTCATACATTTATAAATATCATAGTTCCAAACTAAATATTTAATTTACAAGCTAAATATTTAGTTTACAAACTAAATACTTAACATGCAAGCTAACTATTTAGTTAGCAAGCTAAATAATTTGTTAGCAAGCTAAATATTTAGTTTACAAACTAAATGCTTATGTTCAAGCTAAATGTTTAATTTACAAACTAAAATTTTACTTGCAAGTTAAATATTTAGTTAGCAAATTAAATCTGTAGTTTGGAAATTAAATATTTAGTTAGGATAATAAGTATTTAGGCCTGAGCTAAATATTTAGTTAGCAAATTAAATATTTATTTTGGAAAATAAAGATTTAGGTTTGAGCTAAATATTTAGTTAGTAAATTAAATATTTAGTTCAGAATGCTTATCTTAGAAATTAAATGTTTGGTTTGGAAATTAAATATTTAGCTTGGAAATTAAATATTTAATTTACACCTAAATATTTAGTTTACAAACTATATATTTAACTTGCAAGTTAAATGTTTAGTTTGCAAATTAAACATTTATCTTGCACATAAACATTTAGTTTGTAAACTAAATACTTAGCGTGGCACTAAATACTCAGATTGCTAACTAAACATTTAACTTAAGTTAAGTATTTAGTTTTTTAAATAAATATTTAGCTTGAAAATTAAATATTTAGTTTGGAACTATGACATTTATAAATGTATGAATGACATGGCGAAAAATATGACTTTGAAATTTTTTGGGGGGGGGTTTCTTATGAAAGGCTAAATAAATCAAATTGCTGTTAATTTTTGACTGTGTAACTTTACAAATAGCACCCCATTCTTGACTTGACTTATTTGACAATTGGTCCATGATATGGTGTGTACTTGAGTTGATGGCTATCACCATGTTCCTGCAAACATATAAACAAACATGTAATGTCACTGTAACGTTAGCTTAGGTTGGACTATTAATCAGCTTAGCTCTATTGTTATTGTCTCCGTAAAACTTATTAAGTTTGCGGACGACACCACCCTCATTGGGCTCATCTCGGATGATGATGAGTCTGCGTACAGGAGAGAGGTGGGCCGGCTGGTGACCTGGTGCAGCAACAACAACCTGGAGCTCAATGCCCAGAAGACAGTGGAGATGATTGTGGACTTCAGGAAAGACAGAGCCCCTCTGCCCCCCATCACCTTTAACAACACCCCCATCATCATTGGGGACTGCTACCGGTTCCTCGGCACCACCATCACCCAGGACCTCAAGTGGGAGCCAACCATCAGCTCCCTCATCAAAAAGGCTCAGCAGAGGATGTACTTCCTGCGACAGCTGAGGAAGGCCAAGCTGCCGGCCAAGCTGATGGTGCAGTTCTACACGGCCATCATCGAGTCCATCCTCAGCGCGTCCATCACAGTGTGGTACGCCGGGGCCACTGTCAGGGACAGACACAGACTGCAGCGCATTGTGCGCTCTGCTGAGAAGGTAATCGGCTGTAGTCTCCCATCTCTCCATGACCTGTACGTCTCCAGGACTGTGAGGCGAGCAGGTCGGATCACAGCTGACCCTTCTCACCCTGCATACGGTCTGTTCGAACGACTCCCCTCAGGCAGGAGGCTTCGGTCAATTGAGTCAGAGTCAGAGTCAGAGAGAATTTATTGTCATTTGCACCGCATGTAGTACATGTGTTGAAAACGAGATTATGTACACAGGGTCCCAGTTACATCCAACAACAAATGCAAGAGAAAAACAATAATAACATCTAGGATTAACTAAGAGAGACATCAGCTAGTAATACACTAAGCCCTAATGTAGTAGAAAAACATCATTATAAACAGCAGCACGAACATGAGCAGATGGTCACAGATGAACGCAGCAACAAGAAACAGATCAGCATCAGCATGATGTGACATTTTGCAGTGTTTATTCTTATTATTTATTTATTCATGAGTCTGACAGCCTCAGGGTAGAAGCTGTTCCTCAGTCTAGTGGTTCTACATTTGATGCTCCTCAACCTCCGTCCCGAGGGGAGTGGTGCAAAGAGTGAGTGTGCTGGGTGAGTGAGGTCTTTCATGATGCAGGTGGCTCTTTTTCTGCATCTGGAGGTGTAAATGTCTGTGATGGTGGGGAGACTGACTCCCACAGACTTCTGTGCAGCCTTCACCACTCTTTGTAGAGCTTTCCTCTCTGCAACTGTGCAGCCTCCATGCCACACGTTGATGCTGGAGCACAGGACGCTCTCCACTGCACACCTGTAGAACGAGGTGAGGACTGAGCTTCTCAGACCGGCTCGTCTCAGCCGTCTGAGGAAGTAGAGTCTCTGATGACCTTTCTTGATCAGGCTGGTGGTGTTATTGCTCCAGCTGAGGTTATCATTCATGTGTACACCCAGGTATTTGTAGCTGGAGACCACCTCCACCGCAGATCCACCTATATACAGTGGGGTGTGGGTGTGTTTGTTCCTTCTGAAGTCCACAATCATCTCCTTCGTCTTCTTCACATTCATGTGAAGGTTATTCTCTTTGCACCAACTCTCCAGATGTTCCACCTCCTGTCTGTAGCTGGATTCATCATTATCTGTGATGCATCCCACCACAGCTGTATCATCTGCAAACTTAACAATATGACAGCCTGGATGTGTGGCTGTACAATCATATGTGAGCAGAGTAAACAGAAGAGGGCTCAGCACACATCCCTGAGGAGAGCCAGTGCTGAGGGTGATGGTGGAGGAGGAGAAGTTGTGGATCTTCACGGACTGTGGTCTGTTTGTTAAGAAGTCTAAGACCCAGTTACAAATAGAGGGGCTTAGTCCAAGTGTGGATAGTTTGTCTATCAGAGTTTGGGGGATCATGGTGTTGAAGGCAGATGTGAAGTCCACAAAGAGCAGACGCACGTATGAGTCCTTCTGATCCAGGTGGGTGAGAGCAGTGTGGACCACGGAGGAGATGGCGTCCTCTGTTGATCGGTTCTCACGGTATGCATATTGATGAGGGTCCTCGTTGATGTTGACGGCTGTCTTGATGTGGGACATGACCAGTTTCTCAAAACATTTAGCGACTATCGGGGTGAGGGCCACCGGTCTATAGTCATTCAGACCAGTCACTGTGGAGCTTTTTGGGACTGGGATGATGGTGGCAGTCTTCAGGCAGGTGGGAACTGACTCCAGTGCAAGTGAGGTGGTGAAGATTTCACTTTCCCTGGGATGTTGTCTGGACCCGTAGCTTTATGAGGGTTGATCCTTCTGAGACTGCCTCTCACTTCTGCTGCGGTCACTTTGAGGTGCTCCTCGTCTGGTGATGAGGTGAGTCTGGTGCTAGTTGGTCTGTTTGGATCATCAAAACGTGCATAAAACTTATTGAGGGCATCAGGCAGGGATGGGTCCCTGGGGCATTGTTTGCTTTTGCCCTTGTAGTCTGTTAAGCATTTGATGCCCTGCCACATGCTCCGTGGATCATGTGAGGTGAACTGTCCCTCGATCCTCTGTGCATACGCGGCTTTGGCCTTCTTTATGCCATCATCCAGTTCTCTCCTGCACTTTCTCAACTCCTCAGTGTCTTTAGACTTGAATGCAATTGGGACCAGAACCTCCCGCCATAAAAACAGTTTCTTCCCCTCTGCTGTCAGACTTTTGAACACTCATAACCATGTTACCCCATAACTTGCCTTGGTTGCTGTATTTTGTATCTTGATTGGGAATCACTGTATCACTGTATTTTGATTGCACCACTCTAATTGCACTGTTTCTTAGTAGGTTTTGTTCACTGAATATTGTATTGATGTTCTATGGTTTATGTTTTTTATGTTTTATGTTTCTATATTTTATGCACCGTTATGCCGAAGCAAATTCCTAGTCTGTGAATCCTGTTCATTGACAATGGCGATAATAAACAGAATCTGAATCTAACTAACCTAAATTGTGGTGGTTCCACATCTGAAAAGGGATGCAACCTTTAAACAATATATGTTGGAACCGTTCTGTAGCACTCTTCCTTCAGTTAATTTTACCCACATCTTTCCCTTGGACGCTATGGTGAACGGGGGAGCACATCGCAGTCTGCTCAACTGTGGCAAAAATGCATGAGCTAATGTTAGCATGGTGTTTGCATTCACGTTGACCTACCACTTTAAATCGAGTATAACTTGTTAGCTTCCCTAATGTTGGTATGAAACATAGCTTATAGTTTTACTTACCTGATTCTGAGGGTCGGAGCTGAAGGAGGAGGCAGCCAAAATAGTCGGGCGGAGCGCGTCAAAGATGGGGTACTCTGTTACTTCTACACCATGATCCCGGATGTGTTGGTCGTGCACCCTCCTTTGCACGATATAAAGTTATTACAAGTGCTGCACTGAGCCGACTGGTCATTTATTTTACTAAACTTAAGCCACACTTTCGATCGTGGCCGCTCACTGTCCATGTATGTGCACACACTTCCTGTGAATTCTTCTTTGTTGGTGTTCAGCAGGCGGCTTCTACTTCTGGTTGGCAGACTATAGGCATCGAAAGTAGGAATAAAAAAACACAAAAACTGAACGATTCCGGGAGGACTGGAACGCTAGTCCCGGTTCCAATTGATTCTCGACATTCGATGCCCACCCTAAATGCACATTGTAATTTATTGTACAAGTGCTATAAATATTTGCTATAATATTTTGTCACAAAACCAACTTAATGTCTACTTTTATTTTCTGGTGTAGTAAACATTTAGTATCACTGTCACTTTTACTTAAAAAGCTTAAAAATAATGTTTGCTGATTGTTTGCTGCCATTGTAATAACTAATTTCATGACTAAATCAAACTTAATCAAAAACGTGTGTCTGTATAATAAAGGAAGAAGTGATAAGCACTTATTTATCTGGTCCTTAAAGTTGTGTTCCATTTGATTTTGGAATATTTTAAGCACTATCATCATGTAAAGTTCAAGGTCCACTGACATCATCTTAGAAATTTGCATAAAATGATACAAGATATACATATTGTATCATTCAACTATGTTCATTTTTGCAAACAAAATGATAAATTAATGAAAATTCCTTTAAAAGTGAGTTTAAAATTAAAAAACGTGTTTCTTCACGGAAAATCCGACTACACGCGAATGCAACATCTGTGACGTTGCAAGGAGAACATTTTTAGAATGCCCCCATTAAATATTCATGGCTGACAAGAATTAAAACGATGAAATTATCAATCTAAGTTAAGATTTGAGCAATTTGTCTTCAGTTTGTGAAGCAGGAAGTTAGATGAGCAGAAACAGCAGGTTCTAATTTAGGTCTGCACCCGTATGTATTTGACTCTTACCTGTTCAGGAAGCAGGGAGCTCCGAGGTGGGGGTAGCTTTATTTATTCCATTCGTGACGAATGTCTTACATGTTTTGGGAGAGTGAAAAGGCTCACTTGTTCACTGATGATATTAGAACACCCAAATGCGAAATGCGACACAATGTACCGGCATTTTTCAAGTTATACAAAAAAAGGCGATCTGGCAGAGAATACATTATGAGTTATCCAAGCACGCAGACTGAAGGTCATCCTTCCTACGTTACAGATGGTGCATTCGCGTGTAGTCGGATTTTCCGTGAAGAAACACGGTTTTTAATTTTAAACTCAGTTTGAAAGGAATTTTCATTAATTTATCATTTTGTTTGCAAAAACAAACATAGTTGAATGATACAAGATATATATCTTGTATCATTTTATGCAAATTTCAAAGATGATGTCAGTGGACCTTTAAATTGTGGGTAGTGGTGTCACTACTCAGCCTTAAGTACCAGGTGACTGCGCAAAGATTGGTGACAGACCTGAAGACCTGACTGGTGCTGCTCCGATGTTTCCGGTTTAAAATCGGTGATAAAATAGCTTCCTGCAGCCACACTCAAAACCTGTTGTAAATACATCAGTTATGCTCAGGTCACAGGGAGTAACAGCACAGAGGCAGGCTGCGAAGTCCTGCTGAGAAATAGTACAGACAAAGTACTTGTCAAGTATAGTCTATAGCTTCTAGAAACCATCCCAAAAACGCTGTCTCAAGACTTTGATGATGATGCTGACTTGTGGACTGCTAAAAAAGAAAGTGTGAAGTACAGTGACCATAAGCGTCATCAAAAAGCCCCTACTAGTTGGACTCCTGACTTGGTTCAAACATACACAAGAAGTACAGATCCTGTACGCAATGTACGCATTCTTGATTTTTTCGCAAGAACTGTAGAATTTGCATGCTCACAAACTTAGATAGAGAACTTTACTAACTGGCTGTTCTATATGTGAATGTTCCTGTTCAGTGCCCTGAGACAACTTTGTTGTGACTTGGCACTATATAAATAAACTGAATTGAACTGAATTGAATCAAAAGTCTCCACTACCAACCTGCAACATTCTGCAGGGCTAAACACACGCAAGTGACATAATGAGTCTGATTTTGTCTAATCTATTTTCGTAAACTGCCCACAATAGCACTTAGGGATGGGGCCGATCCGATCCAGTATCGGTATCTGTATCCGATACCAGCATTATTTAAGTATCGGGTATCGAATCAAACCTGCCGATACTTTTCTGATCCAGCTTGAAAGAGCACTTGTGTTCAATCACAATCTGTGACTGCCCTTTTTAACATTGTGTGAGATAAACCCAATGAAGACACTCTTAAGCCTTACAATAGGGGCAGAGCCGGATCTGCCTATACGCGAATGAAGCGGCTGCTTAGGGCCCCGTGGCCACTAGGGGGCCCCATGATGGACACACCACAAAATGACTCACTGTAGTTTCACTACCTGTCCAAAAAACATAGATTCAAAGTTAATCATTTGCAATTTGGCAATCAGCTGCTGATGAACTGAGTGACAACTGAATTATTATTTTCCCAGAAATCTCCCGTATTATAATATTATATATACAGGTAGTCCCCGAATTACGAGCGCTCTGATCTACGAGGTTCCAGACTTACGAGCTGGCGAATTTTTGGAAAAAACGCAAAAAATACTGAGTTTTCATGTGTTTTTTCACCACAGTTAGTTAGCTAAACATATGGACACACGTTTCCGATCATTTTTATGCACTCATAAGCAGTTTTTTGATGAAAAACGAGTGTTTGTAGTCGCGCTAGCGAAACCGTTCCAATTTACGAGCGAAATTCCGGACTTACGAGAGACATGGCAACCGTTCCAAATTACGAGATTTCCGGTTTACGAGCGCCTCGTTGTAACGGATCTCGCTCGTAAATCGGGGACTACCTGTATATATAAAAAAAACATTCCGGTGCCTCTGTCACTAGCCTCGCGAGAACTGCCACCTGCAGTAGCCTCGATGGCAGTTCTCGCGATGTTAGGGCTGGCGCGGTCAGGAACAAACCCGGAAAAACACAGAGATGGATGTAACGAGAGAGAAGGCGTCCGCGTCCCTGCCAAAAAAGTTAAGACTTCGTGTAAATATCTTGAAAAATGGGACAGCGAATTTACTTTCGGGTGGGGCACAATTACGCGTTTTTTAAGATTTGTAACTGCGACTTTAGTGTCTCTCATGGGGGAAGGAACGATGTCCGTCTGCATGAAAAATCCATCCAGCACAAACGCGGGCTAGAGGTAAGAATGTTCACAGCATTTCAATGTCAACAAAGGTAGGCATATCAGATTGTGATCACATAACTGGTTTGAAAGAGGCTGATAGGTAATTATTTTAGATTTCTTGTAAACCTGTCTTAAAATGTAAGGGGTCCTGGACTTTGGTTGGGCTAGTGCAGGGGTCTGCAACCTGCGGCTCTGGAGCCACATGCAGCTCTTTGGTCCCTCTGCAGTGGCTCTTCCAAGCTTTGATCAAAACTAACTTTAAACTGAATTTTATTTGTTCTTATAACAACAAAAAGGGCTAGTTTTAGCAGTCTTTCCTGACATTTCCTTTGCAAATGTGTGAATACTAGAACTAATAGAAGGAGTAAAACATAAGTTAACTTTATTTATTTGAAGTAGGATATTTAATTTTTCCACAATTAAAATAATTACCAGTTTGATGTCTGCTGACATTTTGTGGATGCCTTTTATGCAAATTTTGTGTCCACAGATGTTACTAAACTTTTCCAATGGATTTTACTCCTCAGATCCAGTGGTAACTGCTGATGAAAGTCACCTACCATCTGCTCTTGGAATTTCTGCTCCACCACCACCACCAATGGATCCTGCACAATGGCCGTCACATCTGTCTGACCAAGTAAGGGCTGACATAGTTAGAAGGGGTCCCATGGAGGTAGACAGAGACTTTGAATTCCCCAAATCCATGTCAAACAGAAGCTTTCATTACCATTATATGTTTAGAACACTTGCAAATGGTGAGAAAATACACCATGGTCTTAGAATAAAAGTGTTGTGCAAAAGGTTTATAATTACATACAGCATTTGGTTTTGTGTATCTTTCAATGTCTACAAAGGCAAAGCAAAGTAGGGCCCCCAAAACATATCCTGCTTAGGGCCCCCAAACGTTCAGGTCCGGCCCTGAATATAGGGGGGTTCCCTATTGTAAGGCTTAAGAGTGTCTTCATTGGGTTTATCTCACACAATGTTAAAATGAATAGTTTGGGTGCAAAAGTTTCATTATACAGAGTCAAATACCTGAACAGTATTGGATCGGGAAAGTATCGGTATCGGTCGATACTGAGTTAATAAGTATCGGTATCGGATCGGAAGTGAGAAATGTGGATCGGTGCATCCCTAATAGCACTTACAGCAGGTTGTGAGTGAGTCATAAGCTTTTGTTACTGCTAGTAATGTTATAAGAATGTGTGTGTTTTTTTTTTTTTAATATATCTATTTTTATAAAGTTTAAACTTGTGGGAGTTCTGCTCTGCCAGCTCCTGCACCCACAGCCAGACTCACCTGTGGATCATTGACTTGATGAGCATGAGGTGCATAAACGGCGGCAGAAGACATTCAGCCAGCGCTGGAGCATTACCTGCCAACAGTAGTCATGTTCTAGCCTTTTACTCATGTTTAAAACCCTCTATGCCTCTAATGAATTACCTTTGATGTCCTCCTGTTTCCTGAACCCTCCTCTGTGAAGCTCGAACTCCTCTGTGCCTCACCAGCCGCCTCCACGTCTTCCTACCTTGAACACCTGCACCTCATTCACCTGGAACCATCTGGGTTAACCCTCCTCACGTCTGACCCTGACCTCCATAGAAGACTGCAATAATAATAATGCACACTAATTTTAACACTGTTATTTTAATGTTTTATTGTCTTGTGTTTATATGTGTATGTGTGTGTAAGTGCATATGTATGTATGAAACTGTGCACACCTATTGACTGCAAATCTAATTGCCCCTCGGGGATAATAAAGGAACTTGAATCTTGAATGAATCTTGAATAACATCATCACACTTGATTACAAGAACTCTAACCACCTCTTTGCTCCTCGGGGTTCCATTTCCCCCCCTGGTTCATTGCATTATTTCTCACTTTGTAAATTAACACTGTAAACTTAAGCAATCTAGATGTTAAAATATTTTCTCATTGCAACTGGAGGTTTGTTGGCATTCCAAATGTCTTTGTGTATCTTTTTGTCTAAATAATGTGAACCTGCTGACAGAAACCTCTGCCCCGTGGTGCACTGTGTCATTATTTGTCATTCTATCCAGACCTTGTCTCGTCCATGTGCTATATTAAATTTGTTGTTGCTCAAACAGCCCTTTGATGCATTCTTCATGCGTCCATGTGCCAACGTGAACCGTATCATATCAGGGCGTGTCCATGTGTCACTCAATCATTCCTGCAGCTGCTTGTCCCAAGGGCCCGGGAGTTTGTTTTCAAATCCACGTACAAGCCGCAGGGTGCCTAAAAGCGTCCTTTTCACCCCTAAACACTCACTCAAAGCATCGCACAGCAGAGCAAAAAAAAACCCACTCCGCATCATAAATCAAGGATGGAACACGGCGAAGTCACACAGGCAAGCCATTCTCACGCATACGAGTCAGACGTTATCCGTTTCAGATCTGCAGGCATGTACACTGTGTATCACTTCAACCACACACACATCAACAGTCACATAAAAGAACTCGTGTCCAGACACATACGGTAAATACAACAAATACCTTCTCATCTACCAATAACAACATACCTGACATCCAGCTCTCGATAATGTAAATATTTATTCTGCGGGCTTGCGATAGGCAGCGCACGCTACGTGGTCGAAACAAAAGTTTCCCAGTCTCGGAGCGTACACTTAATCTAGGTAAACAATGAATGAATAAACTCCGAACAAACTCTGCTGTTGCAAACACAACATGTACAATGTGAGATTAGAAGAAAAATATATCTTAGCCTCGCTAACACTGACAGCTGCACTCCTGTAAAATAGGATTAGTTTTTTTTTTAATCCTGAAAACCAGTGAGCTACACCATAAAATCATGAGGGAATTACTTGTTTCACAACCATGAAATTCCTAAAAAAACTTTATTTGGGAGTTTAAATGAATGAGATGTGTGTTTGTACTCACCTGTGGTCATCTCTTTAATAAGAGGTTAAATAATATTTATTATGACATTACATATTGATCTGTGTTGTGTAAAAACGATCAGCTTTACGATGACACATTCATTTAGCTTTTAGTCGGTTCTGTATTTTGCTGAATTTACCTTTACTCTGTTATTTTTAGCCATCGTCGACAAAATCATTTGTCTTGAAATACAGTAGTCCCTCATTTATCGCGGGGATCCGTACCCCGAAGACCCGCAATAAGTGAAAAACCGCAAAGTAGGTATAATAGTACAAGTAGTAAGTAGTAGTTTTAAACCCTTCCCACACTCTTGCAATATTCTAAAGTTATTAACTGTTAGTTCTCTAAAAGACACAGAATGACATGAATTCAGCTCCTTGCCTCCGCTGCTCTCAGCCATCTGCAAGCGCTTTTGGCCACGCCCACTTCTACGTTCTGCACGGAGAACAGCTGATCAGCCGCAGCAGGAAGTTTATCCTGCAGTATGGGCTGCACAAAGGTGCAGCAGGTGGTAAATAATTTAAAATAATTCATTTTAAATGAAAATTTCATGCCGATCGCGCGGCTCATCCATCAATCAGCCAATTGTGCGTCATGTCCAATCTTATTTTGAAAAACCACGATAGAGTGAGTCCGCCATAAACGAACCGCAAAGTAGCGAGGGACTACTGTAATTGTAATATAAAGAGTTTTGTTTGTAAGCTTGAATCGATGGTCGGTGACGGATTCACCGCCAAATCCTTCAGCAATTTTACTACCAAAGACAACCAATGGCAAACATCAAGCCGGGTCAGCCATTTTTGGGAAAGACGTGCAGTTTGACCAAAGTCTTTTTCACAGCGTTGGGGGTGTCTCCCTTTCATCTTTGTCCTCCCTCTCTTTGTAAGAGTAAATTTAATAAATAGTGCCAATGCCAATCCTTAATTATCTATTATTGGCTCAATCTTCATTAGATCTTTGTGATATACGTGATTCTGCTGTGACAAGACATCAGGCAGTCGGGCATCTACACTGTGACAGTTCTTACTATACTATAAAGATTTTATAATATTGAACAGCACAATGTGAAGTATAAGTTTTTACATTTTCAAATGTTACACAATGTGAGCCAGTTTTTAGAGAACATATTTTTTTTCCTCCAAATTAACGGATGGGAGCAGTTTTTGGTGCTGGCCCAACGTATCTAGTCGATCTGATCAGAAATAAACTCTGTTTCTCCAAATGAAGGTCATTCAAACAGCCATCAACAGGTAAGATATTATTTATTTATAACTTTTCCACAACCCTCCACTTGAAAAGATTAGTATCATTGATTTAATATAAAGGATTGTGATTTTACGGTGTGACTGGATCTTGATTAATTTTTATGGTTTTGGAAGGACACAGTAAAAATTGTAAATTAAAACATACATTTGTAACTGCTCAACTCCTACCTTGAGGATATTTGCACATTTTATTGCTGGTTTCATGGACTTTAATTTGGTTTTATGATTTGTTCACCTTGACACAAAATAGATTTTTATATTTTCTTTTCTTTTCCCCTTAGGACAGATATTATTTTCCAAATGCTTCAAACGTCAACCCTCCTTATGCACACAGGTTGAAGTAATGAATGCACCTCAAAACCACCTTTTTATTTCCTAAATTCGACATTTATTTAATTACAGATGCAGGCTGAAAACTGATTTTCTCACTTCTTTTGTCTTCTAATTAAGTCTGCGACTGGAACCATGACTGAGTCAATATCCAACAGTAAGCTGCCATTTTTCATTTGAAAGAAACTACAATTACACAGCTATTTCTTTTGTTTATTTTTTTAAACACATGTCTAACTGACTTTTCATTAATCATTGTGAGCTTTAATAATAACAACTCATCTTTCAATTTTAGTTTTTGTACAGGCATTATGGTTGTCCACCAAACCAAATTGGTATTTGTCTATTTTTTATGCTTTTTTTGCTTTATAAATGTACTAAAAGTCAAATACTTAAATTTACAAAAGCTACCTGGAAAAGAAAAAAGTTATATTAATATAAGTTTATGAAATAAATGTTTCCATTTCATGAAGAAACCATCCTTATTTCAAATAGTTCGAACTTCTTACAGTTTAGTTGCACAGATAATAAAAGCAGAAAAGGGCGGGGGGCAATAAAAACAGAGAAGCGGGTTGAGCTCATTTGAATCAGCTTTCTAAAACAAACATTGTTTTGTGACAGGTACCTGGGTGTGTATGAGACTGTTTGTGCACGTATTTGTTTGGACTCAATGCAGCACCATGGGAAATGCAACAGGGAGTGTCGCAAGACAAACAGAACAACTACGACAGCACTAAAAGGCTGGTTTGATCAAATTACACAGAAATAGTTTCTGCAGTGCACTGGGCCGTGCAGGCGTCTTTGTCTAGTTTGAAAAAATAATTTAGACATTCCACAGGTGATGAAAATACTTTCCTTCCATGCCACAGATACAGTAAGATAAATGGTGTCATAATCGTCTAACTTACGATGGATCGTACGGCTTTGTGTGGATTTTATAAGCTGAACACTTTTAAACACATCTGTTCTATTTCTCATTGACAGCAGGATGAATAAAAAAAAGAAAAATCCATAAAAATGTTTGAACAAGTGGCCTTTTTGTTTAAAAAAAAAATCACTTTCATTCTTTCGTCAGCTGCTTATTTATTTACTGATTTATTCCCAAATGTCTGCTTTATAAACAAAAAACGACCTCAAAAGAGAAAAAGACAACAACATCAAAAACTGGTTAAATTTACTATTGCAAGAATTCTCGGAAAAGTTTAGAAGAATGCTTAAATTTATTTTAAATTTATTCAAAGCAATAGTTCAGTGGGGTTTTGTGTAAAAAATATGGATAATAAGTATCTTACCTGCTGTAGATAACTCTTTCAATGAGTATTTTGTTGAAATAGAGTTTGATTCTGGTCCAATTAGTCCAAGTCAGACCGAAACCAGAGCAGATTGCTGCTGTTCTAAATAGGGATGTACCGATCCACATTTCTCACTTCCGATCCGATACCAATATTTAACAACTGAGTATCGACCGATACCGACACTTTTCCGACCCGATATCGGTAGTCAGGTATAGGAGGCTGTAATAATTAAGTTCTTGAAGGAAGAGCACATATGTTGCACAAAACTCTGACTTCTCTCTTAACATTGTGTGAGGTAAACCCAAAGAAGACACTCTGAGCCTCACTACAGTAATTCACAAACAAATGGCATACAAGAAGAGGCAGGTCTCTTCCACAGACGTCCTTCTGACTCATGGTGCAAGGAACACTAGTCTAAAATACTGCTAAGCATTATGGGAAATCATCACATTCTACTCCCCATTTTTTAGTCTTATTTTTAATTCTGGCACTATATGAGTTGTAATTCTTGTTGAATTTGATCAACAGATACAGATTTAATCTATAATTCAACACTAATATACCGCTAAGCATTCTGGGCAATCCCGTTTTTTAGTTTCGTTTTTGATTGTGGCACTATGAGTTGTAATTCTTGTTGGTTTTGATCAACAGATAGGCTACAGATTTAAATAACTATGCATTGAATTTACATTTATAAATTCAATGCATAGTTTAAATCTGTATCTGTTGAGAAGTCGTGTTCTCAACAGAGAAGTGTTAAGTATCAGAAATATCGGCAGGTTGGTTCCGATATCCGATACTTAAATTCTGCTGGTATCGGATACGATACCGATACTGGATCGGATCGGCCCCATCCCTAGTTCTAAAATTTAACTTAAATATTTCATGTAAATGGGCAGCACGGTGGTGGAACTGGTAGAGCTCCTGCCTCTCAGCGAGCAGGTCCCCGGTTCAAATCCCGGTCCGAGGGCCTATCTGGGTGGAGTTTGCATGTTCTCTCCGTGCATGCGTGGGTTTTCTCCGGGTACTCCGATTTCCTCCCACAGACCAAAAACATGCATGTTAGACTGATTGTTTACTGTAAATTGTCCCTGGTGTGAGAGAGTTAATGGTTGCTTGTCTCTATAGTCGTTTTCGCATTGACCGGCCCTCCCCAGTCCGGGTCGTCCCTGGTTGGCCCAGAGCGAGCCCTGGCCCGCCCCCGTTCATTACGCATTATGTGGAGAGCAAGCCTTGAAGTGGGTGGGGTGTTCTCTTGAAGTGGGTGGGGTCTTCACTTGACGTGGGTGGAGTGTTCTTGTGTGCGCGCTTACAGTGTTTTAAGAGAGGAGACGCCGCTAAAAATATTTGTTAGCTGAATATATATATATATTAGTGTTTCTGAGTTTAATTTTTGTTAATAACTGATTACAAATCAGCTTATGTATCAGCTTATGTTAGAACGTAAATAACACGAAGCGCGCACCCATTTCCGCCTTTCCGCGCGACCTGAATGTCATTAAAATATAACTAATATTGTCTAACTCTTGCGCGCAGCCAGGGTTTTAAAATATAACTAATAATCTCTAACTTCTACGTGCAGCTAGAATGTTAAGAGGGGTGATTCCTATATAGGTAAAGTGGACACCTAAAAATCCAGTCCGCCGCTGTAGCTCAGAGCGATCGCCAACTGCTATTACACTCTTTTATCTTGACCCGGTGAAGCGGGTTCGCTTCCCACCTGGTACGAAGTAATTTTACTTTTTTTTTATTGGAGTAAATAAAAAGGAGTTGTGTTAACCAAACAAACTCCTTTTTATTTACTCCCAAAAAAAAAAAAAGTTAAATTACTTCGTAGGTAGTCCCCGACATACGAACGAGTTCCATTCCGACGCCCGTTCGTAACACAAAAAATTGCCGTAAGTCGAAAATACGTCCAAAGGGCACCTCATACATCCAAGCACCTCATATGTAGGCTACAGTACTGTATTTTTTACCAAGCACTTAGCCTATCCTAACAAATTACCCTACATAATTATCAAAAACCACATACATTTAGGAGCCATAATGAAGGAAAAAAATAGTTAATTTCTTACTGGGAATTGGTCATTTCTTCCTCCGTCTGTTAGCATGTTAGCTCGTGCACCTCCGAGTTCTGCAGCTTGCTTCACGAGGTCCAAAGCGTTTACAACAACGTCTGCTAGCATGTTAGCTCGTTGCTCAGCTGTCCTCCGCTCCTCCTGTATTTCCATGCGCGGTCCAGAGGTCTGCCTGCTCTGTAAGTTTCCACTGAGCGTGTCAGTGGAAACCCCCTCTTGTAAGTTTCAAGCTCCCCTAAGTTTTGTTTCCAGCTCCCCCTTTCCCTCCTGTAAGTTTCAAGCTCCCCTAAGTTTCGTTTCGGTACCTTATTTTCTGCTGTAAACGCGCATAAACGGCGTAACTCGAACAATGCTTTTCAATGGGAGCGCGTTTGTAAAGTCAAATCGTCGTAAGTCGAGGACTACCTGTATATGAACTATCACTTTGAGACCGCTCTCTTGTTTTAAAAGGTCTGACTGGTTGAAAATGGTTGAGTTCAGGAGCAGCTCGTTTGATGTTTGTGTGCCAAACTACCACTTAGAGACGTTTGAACATTCAGAAAAATGACGATGATCAGAAATAAATAAGAAAGCAACAAAGACTCTCGTTCACCTGTAGATTTCATTTTCTGTTTAAACGTAACAGATTGTTTATTCTGTACAAATGCCTTACCTAAAAAAAAATAATACCAGCATGGCATTTGACAAAACATTAAGATGTGCAACAAGTTATTTTTATTTTTTTATTTCATGGGGTCATTTTGCTGCTTGTTTTATCAGGGCGCTGGGTGTTTGTGCACATCTAGTTAAAATGATCTCCTGCTGTTAATCAGTGTAGTTTCAGGAAGCCGATGACCAATTAAACCCCTTTGGGCAAACATCCAATCAGTGTTGGGCTCGGAGGGTCTTCCACTCCACACTCTTTTTTTTCCTTAACCATTTTCTTCATCATCATGCTGAGCGACGGGGGTCTTTGGACACACAAACTCTAGAACACATTCAAAAAGCAGACACACACACACAAACGCAGACCACCTTATTACTCTTTATTAATCTGCAGGGCGTTAATTGAAACCCCCCCTCTGAGTCAGAGCTATACCTGCATTCCCCCTCTCATTATCAGTGAAGGTGCCTTTGGGAGAAGCAAAGAGTGGGGATGGGGGTGGAAGGAGAGGACTCCCCCAGTCTCTTGTGACAAGCCACTTGTACATTCACAGATCTGGCTGAATTAAACAGCCAGTCGGTGTCTTATTTCCCCTTCACATCAGTAACAAAATGTTGCCTTTGGCGAAACATTCAGATCCTTTAAACAGTGCATGCAAAACACAATCCGTGCTCCTGGTTGTCAGCAGTGGCCTTCCACGTTCACTCATTCCCCCTAACATGTAACATCAGGTCCATGAAGACCTTCTAAATTGTGCAATTATTTGGGAGCTGTCATCGCCCTTCGTGTCAAACGCAGACATCACACTGCTCATTTTGCAATAGATAGCTGACGGACGAAGGTTCGGAAATTTAAAAGAAAAATTAAAGAAAAACACTACACGTCTGTTGTTGACGCAGTAATTATCACAAACATTCCAAACTGTGGGGAGGAGCAATACGATCAAACACCGACTGCTTTTGTCCTCTGCCTTTAACGAAGCTGTCAAAACACCACCGTTCAACCAAGGCCCTTTTTTTTTAAGTGACACAATCTGTGTTTCAACTAGTTTTGCAGAATGTTTGTGATGACTGACGTGTTTTTGTTGTCTAACCAGTGGTGTAGTCTATGCGATACATACAAAGTATACACACTAGAAAAGCTTGGGAATTTCAGTATACCCACTTAAAAGTGCCCAATGACACGAGAGCCCATGCCACGTATCACTGGCAATGATACATGGGCTCGTGTCATTGTCAACACATTTGGAACATTTTATAGACACACTGAGTATGTTCAACCTGTTTTTTTGTCAAATTAATACTTCTGTACTTACTATATGCTGGTGAAGATTCTCAGTCGTTCTGTACTTACTACTTAATACTTGAATATGTTTTGCTTTGATACTGCTGTACATGTTGTTCATTTATTCAAATATAAGCATCAGAGACATTTTGAAATGTTCAATATGCTTAAAAATCTAAATTCGATTAACTTGTACTAACTACTGTACTTTGGTTTCTAAGCACAGTATACCCACTGCAAAAATGTAGACTACACCACTGTGTCTAACAGTTTTGAGAAAAAAAAAAAAACAACAACACTTGCACATTTGACGAAAGCAACAAAACTGCAACGACAGTAAGACTGTGGAGTCTGAAAAAAGAAAGATTTGATCTTTTTAAATATGCAACAAATGACATTGTATCATAGTAGTCCCTCGTTTTGTGCAGGGGTTCTGTTCCCAGCCCCACATGATGAGTGAAAAACCGCAAATTATGGATAGTAGTACAAGTAGTAGTAGTATTAGGAAGTAGTAGTTTTCATTTTAGTATTTACAGTACATATATATTAAGGCATTTCAAACCCTTCCCACACGCGCACTATTCTAAATAATGTTATTAAAAATCTAAATGCTCTAAAAGAGCACAGCATGTCATGATCTCTGCCACCTGCCAGTGCTCACGGCCACGCCCACTTCTCTGCATTGAAGTGGGCGTGGCCGTACGCAGCAGGTGGCAGAGATTGGAGATCATGACATGCTGCAGGAGGGAGCTTCTCCCTGCAATCGTGGGCTGCACACAGGTGCTAAATCATTTAAAATAATTTATTTTAAATAAACAATCCGTGCTGCTCATGCGGCTCATCCATCAATCAGTGTGTCATGTCAAATCTTTCTTTGAAAAACCGCGAAAGAGCGAGTCCGACGAAAACGAACTGCGACGTAGCAAGGGACTACTGTACAGATGTATAAAAATGTCAATGCTAGAACCTTCAGTTTATTTTATAGATATACTTTTTATACTTTTTATACTACTATGCAAAAACTCAGGACAGTATTACACTTTTATTATTTCATTTTATGCTTATGTTCATTAAATGTTTAGTGTTTTAGTGTTGGTGTAAATTTTCATACTTTTATACTACTATGCAAAAACTCAGGACAGTGTTACACTTTTACTATTTTATGCTTATGTTTATTAAATGTTTTAGTGTTTTAGTGTTTAAATGGTTACTGTTGCACCGAGGGACTGAGAGAAACGCAATTTCAATCCTGTGTATGTCCTGTACATATTGCAGTTCTGACAATAAAGTTGACTTTGACTAATT
>JBBPBX010003348.1:10224-27462 GCA_038048925.1 Garcialebias charrua
AAAGTATTTGTACTTAGTTACATCCCACCACTGCTCATTTGTATCTTAAAGTTTTTATAACAACTTCCTTCTTATAGTCCAGTTAACCCCAGCTCACATCACAAATTAAATGTTCCCCTTTCTTCAAAGTCTTAAGATTCTTTGCATTCTTCACTGTCCATCGTTACTGTTTGCACCCACACAGGTTCTTCTCAGCAGACCCTCCACCTCCTCTTCCCCCTGTGTTCAGTCGTGGTTATCGTATTGCTTGGTATGTCAGTTATTCTTAGGCTGCTCGAGAGGTTTAGGCAGTGACCTTACATGGGCATCACACATGCACCTTCTGCCCTCCAAACTGACACACACACAGCCTGGGTGTGCCAGGAAGTGTTCAGTCGTTTACTGAATATTACTGAGTGGTTGTGACCACACAGCTACTATAATAATTAGAACCCATACATTGTGTTGTGGTGACCTGGGAGGAAATACAGGTAATCCCGGACTTACGAGCGAGTTCCGTTCCTACGACTATCTCGTAACACAAAATCTCGTATGTCGGAACCCGAAACACGTGTTGCTCGTAAGTCCGGATTTATGGTCGTAATTCGGAAATTTTATGCTAGCGCTACTACGAACACTCGTTTTTCATCACAAACGTTCATATTAGTTCATAAACATGCTCAGAAACTTGTTTCCAAACGGTTAGCTAACACACTTTCAGTGGTGGGCACCAGCCCGCTAATAGCGGACCTAAACAATTTGTTAGCGCTATAGCGGATTTACAAATTTTTATAATTCATAAGCGATTTGCGCTATTTCTATTTAAAATGCAGTACCGCTAATAACTAATTATCTATCAGTAAAAACGAAAAAACTTATTTACGGGCTCTTAAATCAACCGGACGACTGCTCACGGACCACATCCGGTCAGCGCCGGATGTGGTCCGTGAGCAGTCGTCCGGTTGATTTAAGAGCGGGGCCCGCCCTAAGGGGTCCTATTGGCTATTACCTGTTATGTGTCACCGCTACGCGACGCGTCAGCGCCTTATTTGCCCTGCTCAAAATGGCAGCCACAGAAGCAAGCCCGCACGAAGGACTTACTTTACAAGAAAACACGGTAAAAACAATTGTTTCTTTGCTGAGAAAAAATATATTTTTTAGCTGACTTTATAGCACAAGGGTTCCTTAGCTTAAAGAGGACCAAAGATGGAAAATTCACTTTTTAATGTTTTTTTTACTCAACTTTGGTTATGTACTTCTTTAAAAAAAAGTCCTAGGGCCAAAAAAATGCACCCAGTGGTATATTTACTCTAAGTATATTTATTTTTCTGTGATATAAATGTCTCGTTTTCAAATCCTGGTGCTTGTGATGTCACAAGCGCCAGGACAACCCACCCCAACCTGAGTCCAGCCCCTCACCTAGCAACCCCTGGTGATGCTCCACCCACTTCAGTATAAAATATGTCACGGTTGTTTTTCCTGAGTTCATCTCAGAGTTCGATGTTTCGTTGTTGTTAAAATGCAGTACCGCTAATAACTAATTATCTATCAGTAAAAACGAAAAAACTTATTTACGGGCTCTTAAATCAACCGGACGACTGCTCACGGACCATATCCGGTCCGCGCCGGATGTGGTCCGTCAAAAAAAAAGCGGTGCTCGCACTAAGCAGTTAGCAGCCAGTGTGTTACTCTGCAGCCTTATTGCTTGTTTTCGAAGAGTCAGACGAAGAGTTTTTAACATGGAGGGTGAACTTATGGATGTTTCTCAGCGGCCTACGCGACGCGTCAGCGCCTCATTTGCCCTGCCCAAAATGGCGTCTGCCTCTGGGTCTGACTCAGGGTCCCCTTTGGAGGGCGGAGTTAATGTAAACAGATTTTTGAAGGGCGTGGCCTTCAGAGCTCATTATCATAAACAGCTCGTTCAGAACGGAAGTCAGAAAAGGCAAACTATAAAGGGAATATTTTATTATCTAAGAATTATTTTGTGCATTAAATTGAATGAACATGGTCTGGATAGCCCACAGACATACCATAAAAATTTATAGGACCAATAATTGGTCCCCTTTAACTGTTTCACGAAATGGTCAAATCTGCTGGATTTTAAAAAGTAGTTCGCCATTTCATGCGTGCGGGTGGGACGGCTTTATTTCTTTAAATGTAGCTAAATAAAGCTTAAAAATATATTTCTTAGCTGACTTTATAGCACAAGGGTTCCTGAGCTTAACTGTTTCACGAAATGGTCAGATCTGTTGGATTTTAAAAAGTAGCTCGCCATATGCACTTTAGCGCTTTTAAAATTAGCTTCCGCAAGTTTTCCTAAGACATAAGCGCTTTTGAAATTGCGGACCTAAATAAATTAATAAGCGCTTTAGAAATAGCGGAACTAATTTTTGGATTAGCGCTGCCCAGCACTGCACACTTTCATCTAAAAACACATAAATGTGCTGTATTTTCTGTATGTTCTTTACAAATTTACTGTTTGTTAGTGAGCTCGTAAGTCCGGAACCTCGTATGTCGATGCGTTCGTAAGTCGGAGATTACCTGTACTTATTGTAACAAGTCTCTCAAAATTGATTTTATTTCCCCCCCTTTTTTTCTTTTTTTTGACAACATCCAGCACATTTTATGAGACACTTTAACTTTAAAACAATAAGCACAATATTGCTAACTATACCATTTTCCCCTCAAATACTCCTCTAGGTTGCAGATTTAAGAGTTTAACAAACGTCGGTTTTGTTTTTAATGACAATCAGCTCCTGCTGCAAGTGTCTCCTCGTAGCTTCAGAAATTATTTTAGAGAAAATAGCTTCATAGTTGAGATTAAAAAAACATACTGTAATTAGAAAGCCAAGCTTTTTATTACCCATATTTTTAGGATCTGTTTAAGATCACATTTCCAGCGTTTCGTGAGTTTTGAACAGTCAGCAACCGCATGTTTGCCATGCTCACGAGAGCATATTTTGAAATTCTTATCTAACATTTTCTCATATGTTTGTGTGTATTTTTTATTGCTACAATGAGTTATTTCAGCACACCTTACTCAAACTTTTTCTCAGCTTTACTTAAAGCCAGATAAAGGCACATGAGCTCTGATGGCAGCAAGACCGGTCACATACCGGACACAGAATCCTGTCAGGCAGGACTGATAAATGAGGATGCAAAACATAATGGATCAGTGAATTGATTTCACTTTACTAGATATAAACATGTCTACATTAGAATAAACAGCTGTAGTACATGTTTCAAAACCCAGCATCTTCTTAAATTTAGTGAAATGCTGCCACCGTGTGGACATATAATTCCAATGAAACATTTATTGCAAGCAACCCGCAGAGAAATGTTACAACTAAAAATGAATCATAGATAGTACCAAGGCTCTAAACACAGCAACATCTGGACAGCTGTTTTTCAGTGGTTCATCCTTTGGCAAAAGTTGTCAGTTCGATCCACAGTTTCTTGAGTAAGAAGAATCAGCCAGCAGAGGGCAGTGTTTGTCAGATTTTTATTCTGGAGCTTCATTGGCTTGGAGATCAAGACATGAAACTTTTTTTTTTTTTAACTTCTTTCATAACTGTACTCAGTGGTACGGGTATTAAAAATAATTGATAATTTTTACTTAAACTGTCAGCTGTCTTTTGTGGCAACACTAATTATTTTACATCATTTCAAAGACAATGACAAAATGATAGTGTTTTCTTCCTGACAATTAACTGGACACCCATTACTACTCATCCCTTTCGGATAAATATTTAATCTGGTTTCATACTTT
The DNA here is from genome assembly GCA_038048925.1 of Garcialebias charrua. Classification (NCBI taxonomy): domain Eukaryota; kingdom Metazoa; phylum Chordata; class Actinopteri; order Cyprinodontiformes; family Rivulidae; genus Garcialebias; species Garcialebias charrua. The sequence continues at coordinate 13,973 of JBBPBX010003348.1, forward strand.
ACACCCACAATTACTCCTTACTGCCTGTGCCTGTGTGTGTTTGTATGTTAGCAAAACATTTCATGAACTGCTTCAATGATTTTAATGAGCATCTCAGGATTTCATCATGGATGCACATATACAGTTTGGGAGTCAACCCAGTTCCACATGGCCACCAGCTGACAAACATTACAAAATATATATATTTGGCTATGCAGTCAGTTTTACAGGTACTGACCAAGAACTTGGAGTGGTAGTAGCTGAAAGTTAATAACACACTCTGAGTATAACATCTAATGCAAAATGAAAACGTTTTAATAATACTGTACTGTGCTCTTGTGCAAGGCGGTTGCCTCTCTCCCTCTCCTGTTCTCCTCCTGCTTGAAAACAAACCAACTTATCAAATTTCTTCTGGGATATATAAACTAAGAAAAAGCTTTGTCCATTTACATTTTTTATAATTTCACTGTATTTCAGTACAATGAAAACAAAGCTTATTCTGATTCTGATCATGTTATTTTCAAAGTTAGACCGTCTCCATCATTTCCCAACAGAAAAAAACCCAAAAAAAACATTTTAAACTAAATCGCTTGCATGGAAGGCATTTCTTCAAAGAAAGACGTGCTTTTAATTTCTTCATAAATCTGAGTTTTTAATCATAGGTTGAACAATTTAGTGGAAGAAATGTAGGTATAAAGGAAACAAGGTGCTACAGTAAGGAGTTAATGAAAATTTACAATAAACGGTGCCCTTGTTTGTAAAATATTTGATCATCTGTCCAACTATTAAACCCTTCAGAGATTTGATAGACTCACCTGAGTTTAGAAATAAAAACCAAAAGATTTCTGTTGTGCTCAGTTTGAACCCGGGCTTTAGTTTTGACCCGAACAAAAGCAACTATGAATATGAAATTTTTATAAAGCTGACATAAAATACAAGTGAGTGACCTACTTCAGCTGTGGAAATAAGTTTGTTTGCCACAGTGGTGATAAAAAAATCATGAACATCCTGACCAGGATGTGAAGATGAAGGATGCTGACATAGTTTGGTTGAGCAGAACTTACTTTGTATTAAAAGAAGATAAATATTCAACAAAGCAGCTCTGAAATCTGTGAGCTGACTTCTTTCCCTTGCAAGTACACTAACAAAGAAAAATTAAATGCTCTAACAGGCAGTGTTAAAGAAACAAAAATGCTCAATAAAGTCAGCATTTCACATCATGTTTTTCCACTGACCCTCACTGGATATTTTACTCCCTAAAACCCAGTTTTATGCATCATTTAATTTTCTCAACATAAACAATTGTTTTGGTTGAGAAAATAGGTTACAACCCTAACCAAGTACGTAGCTATATTTCTAACAAAATAAATGTTTAAAAAAAAGGGATGAAGCTTCTGACACTGTAATATTCAAAGCAAGCCAAGAAAAGAAGAATACTTCACGGGGCTGGACTCTTGAATGAAAATGGGACTTTCAGGCTCCCAGCTGTATTTCCTCATCCCAGAAGTACATCTGTCTTGTTTAATAAAGCTTAAGCTGATGGAGGAGGAAAAGTTGATTGGACTAGTGACACAGACAGGGTTATTATGCATAAAGGTTATATTTTATATTGTATATTGATTGTAAAAAATAAATAAATAAATAAATTGTATATCCTCTTTTATGATTGTCTGTTGTCATTGTTGTCTACTGTTGTCGTCATTCTTTGTTGAAAGCAAGTCTCTCTTGTAAATGAGTCCCCGAGGCTCAATGAGATTAACATGTCTAAATAAAGGTTGAATAAAATCTGCAAATAGCCTAAACCATGGCAATATTTTCTATTGGCGTCTAGGTTGCATATTCAACCCTCTTCTCAAGGGCAGGACGTCACCTCTTGGTCTCCACTTTGCTTTTGCTTTGTCTTGTCTGTGAAACTGTCTGAGAGCCTCTCTTCTACAAAATCTTCCAAATCATAACTATGGACTTCAATTTGGTCAGTTGGTCCCTCAACACAACTGATAACATTTCTTCAAAAAGAAGACAGGCTGTAGGTGAGCCGATTTGCCCTGTTGGCATGCACACAGCTGGATATCTCATCGACTTGGAAGACTTGATGACGTGTCATCTCTGCTGTCATCTGTGGATCTTAAAGACCGTGTAAAGTGAATTTCAATATTTTCTTCAATAAACATAAATGTCATAATTGTAATCTTGTAAATGAGTAAAAAGTCTCAAAATTGTAGCTCAATTAATTTTGGAGTTATAGAGCAAACTGTGTATAAAGATATTTCTGTTTCAGGATTTTTTAGGCGTGTTTTAAATGTGACCGCGTTTCGTCACGCGGTCTTCTTAAGTATAGCCCCACCCCCTGCAGCTCCAGCCGTATAAATTCGCCTCGGTGGAGCCGTTCACTCGCGAATCGCAGATAGCATCAGATAGCAATAGCATAGATATTTTGTTCATTGTTAGCTAGCTAATCAATTATGCCTCGTTCGTGCATCTTCCCTGGATGTCGCAATGGTCAGGGCACCCGTACAAATCATAACGTGTTTTTATACCGCGTGGTTTTATACCAAGTATCTGTAATGCCTGGATAGGTCAATGGAAAAAGCGTTTGCCTTCCGTCCCAAACCTTATGGGTTCAATTCCCGCATGGTACAACTTTTTTTTATTTTTTTTATTCATTCCAGATTAAAAACACACAAGAAAACTATTTACAAAAACAGCGTAACTCTTGGAAAAAGTAGCTGCTGTTACAGCCAGAACTCAGATAAAAACAGAGCAGGTTTACTGGCTCTGCTCCTGTCTGCCTCTCCACACACATAATAATAATAATAATAATAATAATGAATTCAATTTATAACGCACTTTTCATTAATGAAAATCTCAAAGTGCTACAAGGTGCAACAGAATTAAATGTCAATAAAACAAATAAAACAATTAAAATCAATAACAGTATCAGCTAAGATCAAAAGTAGAATCATGAGGAGGTAGAGTATGCTCGCAGCTCAGTTGCAGGCCGCAATACTGCGCTGAAACCACGCCCACGCGCTGACACGCCCCCACCGTTTCAGACCAAGGGAAAATTATGTTTTTTCATTATTTTTGAGACTTAATTTTATAAGGTAAACAATGTTTTTAATCAGTCAGATTTATATGGGTGATTAATAACACATATTTATGCCGTGTGACAAACTAAAACCACACATTGAAATTTACTTTACACTGTCTTTAAGGACACATATTTAATTTGATTCATGATAACTGGTTCCTGCTTTTTGGATTTGACTGGTTCCTGGTCTATCAACACACAAGGAAGACGTCGGCAGCAAATCTGGACCTGGTCAGGCTGCCTGCCTTACATGATGGCTTGGTTCATGTCTCGAGAACCCAGACTATTGGCTGAATGGATCAGATCTCGAGGATTTTCTCAGGCACGTTCCATTGGTGTGGTCATTTTAATTTGGAGATTTCGGAAGCAAGTGGACCAACACAGACTGAAGGTAGATGTTATTAAAGTTCTGCCTGTTCCTAGCCTGGTTAAAACCAGACCCTTGTCCTTCACTTCGCTTTGTACTAGGGTCTGGGACTTGTCCCATAGACAACGATTTCTCCGGTCGATTTTTGACCGGACCAATCAGAGAACAGAAGGCGGAGTTTTGTTAGTTTAGCCTGGCGAGGTCCAGGCTATTCAGATAAATAGCTCAGAAACCACTCGGTGGATATTTTTTCTGCTACCAGTGTGTAATTATATGGCTCTAATTTACTGACTGTTGGCCTAGATGAAACATTTGAGATAAAATTCGATTTTTTATCATTTATTTTCGTAGCGCACCCGAGGCTGTTTGGAAAATGTCAAACCGAAACAATTTAAATCCAGCAGATTTGACCATTTCGTGAATTGATTTAGGAACTGTTAAGCTCAGGAACACTTCTGATATAACGTCAGCTAAGAAATATATTTTTTCTCAGCAAAGAAATAATAGTTTTTTACCTTGTTTTCATGAAAATTCCTTCGTGGCGGCAGCCATTTTAACTGACGACGTCAGTCGACGTCGTTCAAAACTCCGCCTTCTGTTCTCTGATTGCTCAGGAACACTTCTGATATAACGTCAGCTAAGAAATATATTTTTCTCAGCAAAGAAATAATAGTTTTTTACCTTGTTTTCATGAAAATTCCTTCGTGGCGGCAGCCATTTTAACTGACGACGTCAGTCGACGTCGTTCAAAATTCCGCCTTCTGTTCTCTGATTGGTCCGGTCAAAAATCTACTGGAGAAATCGTTGTCTATTGGACAAGTTCCAGACCCTAGTACAAAGCGAAGTGAAGGACAAGGGTCTGATTTTAACCAGGCTAGCCTGTTCCCAAAACAATCGTGTTTGTCTGAAATTTGACTCCTCGACTGGCCTTGACAGGCCATCTTATCTCAACATGCCTAGAAGTTTTGTAAACTTGACGCTCTCACCCCTCCCAAACCTTCTGCTGAGAAATTCCACGGACTTTTCAGAGGAGTCCAGCTGAATAAACCTCCTGTCATCATTTCAGGACTCTGGAGTCGCCTCTAGATTCAATGGGTCTTCATCACTAACAGAGTAGAACAAACCATAGAAATCAGATCTTGTCAATCTAAAACACGAGCCAATAGTTGCAAACCTGTTTTTGTTTGTTGTTTGGTTGGTTCCGCCAGGAGAAGGAGGGAGTCTGGTTCTGTGACTTCAGGGTTCCATCTCTGCTCTTTTGGTGCCCAACGTGAGGCGCCAAATGAGCAGACTTGACTTGAACCACTACACTCTTTGCAGATGATGTGGTCCTGTTGGCATCACTGTGCCATGATCTTCAGCTCTCACTAGAGCGGTTCGCAGCCGAGTGTGACACAACTGGGATGAGAATCAGCACCTCCAAATCTGAAGCCATGGTCCTCAGTCAGAAAAGGGTGGGTTGTTCTCTTTGGGGTCAAGGGTGAGGTTCTGCTTCAAGTGGAAGAGTTCACGTATCTTGGGGTTTTGTTCACAATTGAGGGAAGAACGGAGCGTGAGATTGACAGTTGGATTGGTGCAGCGTCTGCAGTATTGAAAACTTTGTGCCGGTCCATTTTGGTGAAGAGGGAGCTGAGCTGTAAGGTGAAGCTCTCTGTTTACTGGTCGGTCTACGTTCCTACCCTCACCTATGGCCACAAACTCTGTGTAGTGATTGAAAGAATGTGATCGTGGATACAGGCGGTTGATATGTTTCCTCTGCAGGGTAGCTGGACTCTCCCTTAGAGCTAGGGTGAGAAGTTCAGTCATCTGGGAGAGAATCAGTGTAGCGCCACTGCTGCTCCACATCCAGAGGAGCCAGTTGAGGTGGTTCGGGCATCTGGTAAGGATGCTCCCTGGGTGCCTCCCTAGGGAGGTGCTTTGGGCATGTCCGACTGGGAGGAGACCCCGGCGAAGACCCAGGACACGCTGGAGACTCTTTGTCTCTTGGCTGGCCTGGGAACACCTGGGCGTCCTTCCAGAAGATCTGGATGAGGTGGCTGTGGAAAGAGATGTCTGAATCTCACTGCTCAAGCTGAAACAAGCAGAAGATGGATGGATGGATATTAGTTGGGTTTAAAAGTATGATTTTAACATGAATTTATGCAAATGTTTTGATTGATTATGTCATCCCCTATAGAGTGTGGGTTTTTAATGTCCAACTTTGACAAACTTCACCGATGCCACTTAGCCTTCAAAATAACATTTATATCACTGAACAATCGCATAAATAGAATATCTAAGCCCACTGCTTGGCAGGTGATCCCACACACCCACTACACAGCCGCTTTAGACTGCTGCCATCAGGGAGGAGACTGAGGAGTCTCCAGGCTCGAACCAGCAGACTGAGAGACAGCTCTGTTCATCAGGCAGTCAGAATGCTAAACACTCTGCCTGCTCTGCCTCCCCTCCCATTTGAACTGCCTTAACACAAAAAACTTTCTCACACATTACCACTCAACACAAAGTTTTTAACACTGGACTCTGTGTCATCAAACGGGTTATTCACTAAACTCTCGGTCATGTACTCATTCAGTTTGCACTACTTCTCATATTTGCACTAATGTTTGTATTACATTACTGCCTATAGTCATACTACTGTTTACATTCACTGTTTACATTTATTAATACGGTTTACATTTATTACTACTGCTTTACATTTATTACTACTGTTTACATTTACACTACTTTTATCTACACTACTGCAGATACATATACAGCATTCTCTGACTAGCCTTATCTAAGGATGCCAAATGTGCCTTATGTGCCTCACTGCATATGCCACTTTGCCTCTATACCAACATCAACTACCTCATACATATACTGTGTACATTAACTTATATGCTGCTGTGCCACTCTTTGCAAATGTCAATGCTAGAACCTTCAGTTTATTTTATAGATATACTTTTTATACTTTTTATACTACTATGCAAAAACTCAGGACAGTATTACACTTTTATTATTTCATTTTATGCTTATGTTCATTGGGTGTTTGGTGTTTCAGGGGTGTTTGGTGTTTCAGTGTTGGTGTAAATTTTCATACTTTTATACTATTATGAAAAACTCAGGACAGTGTTACACTTTTACTATTTTATGCTTATGTTTATTAAATGTTTTAGTGTTTAGTGTTTAGATGGTTACTGTTGCACCGAGGGACTGAGAGAAACGCAATTTCGGTCCTGTGTATGTCCTGTACATATTGCAGTTCTGACAATAAAGTTGACTTTGACTTTGACTTTGAATTTTAACATAAAAAATAAAGGACACATGTATTTTCTAGCACTTCTATATCATTTAGATCCAAGATTTTTGTGAACAGGAAATGACAGAAGCTTGACTCAGAAGAAAACTAAAGAGAGAAAAATACATGAAAACAACAAAGTGAGGCAGCAAAACAGTAAAGTACACGAGGAAACAGGATCAGTGAAAGGCTGAGAGAAAGACTGATGAGTGTACAACGTAAATGCAGGGAGGGGTTCTGATTATTGATGGGAGACGGGTGTTATTACACAAAGCCAAAAATCAACAACAAACTGGGTCAGAGTGGTCTGATGGACTGACTTTTGAGAAGATACACCTCGTCTTACAGACCTTTGACCTATAGACCTCAGCCCCACGTGGACCTGGACAGCCCGAATCCGGTTTGGAAAATGGGTGAAGGCAAAAATAACCCGTTGCCATATTCTGGTTTCAAACCTAGAGCTCTTTTATTAGAATGAAGGGGGTTGGAATATTTGTGAGGAGATCCCTGCACCCAGAAAGTGAAGAAGTAGTACTAAGTGTAGGACTGTGATGGCGTGTGTGTGTGGATGCACGTGTATTTGCGACAGTGGCTCGCAGGAAGAAGGCCAGGGCCCCCGAGACCAACATGGCCGCTCACCGGCTTGGTTGCCATGACAACAGGGGGATGGGGAAAAGCTCAGTTGGAATCGCCATTAAAACGGAGAGCGGCGCCTGCACGGAGCAGAGAGAATTCACATCGAGACAAAGCAGTCGTAAAATACCTTCGTCTTCAAAGTTCAAGCACGGGAAGACGCCACTGAGTTGGTGTTGGAGCAGAGGAGGTTGATTAAAATGTGCTGCAACTTTGCAACAGTGACGTGTTATTCCCTTTAGCTTGTGTATGGAAGTTCACGTTGGGACAATATTGTTCGTGTTTTGTAAAAAAAAAAAAAAGCTAAATGAATCAGGATTTTAAAACAGCAAGAAAATTTGAATGTTTACTTGAGTTTTCTTTTTTAATAAAATTTTAAGTTGGAATGAAATGATATTCAGACTTCTCCTAAGTAAAAAATAGCAAAAGTGTTGAAATGCAATTTGCTATACAGTAAGCTGTTGGCATCTCTTGCATCATTGTTCTAACTTTCTCTCTGTGTCTCTGACACACACTCCTCAAGTTTAGTTTGATTAAACGCTGGCTCTAAACAATTCACTGGAATTAGTTTTCTTTTCGAGTGGCACGGCAGATCAGTGGGTGGAACTGTTGCCTCGTAGCGAGAAGGTTGCCAGATTGAATCCCAGGCGGGCGCCTTTCTGGGTGGAGTTTGCATGTTCTCTCCGTGCATGTGTGCATTTTCTCCGGGTACTCCGGTTTCCTCCCACAGACCAAACACATGCATGATTGGTAATTCTAAATTGTTTCTAGGTGTGAGTGAGAGAGTGAATGGTTGTTTGTGTCCCCACCTCTCACACTGTAACCACTGGACGAGGGCACATGTGACCCCCTGCAACCCAAAAAGGAAGAAGTGGGTACACATAATGAATTGATGAATGAATGGATGTATTGCTTAATACAGCTTCTACCCTGAAGCTGTTAGACTCATAAAGCCCTAACCAGGAAAATCACTGTAATGACACTTTAACAGGAGATTTGACACTTTATATCCATGCCGCTGATTTTTCTTTTTTTACCCATTAGCTGCTTTATTCATACCCATGCTCACAACAGACTCATGTTCAGGCTGCTGTTTAATACACCATATTAGTGGTGCAGGAAAAAAAAATCTAGATTCTTAGTCCTGGCGATTCAGAATCGATTCTAAAAGCCCCAAAGTCGATTTTTTCCAAAACCCAAAAGATAAAGAAAATAAAACCATATATCATAGTATATGAAAGAATACATAAAATGAAAGGTGGCAGAAAGAAGAAGAAATCTTATTTTATCCAACCCCTTTTTTCAAAAACAAAACAAGTTCAAACAATCAATTCAAACAATAATCTTCTATAAGTAACAGAGCAAAAAGCTAACCTAATACTGATAATTTAAGTTACAGAATTTAATGTATTCCTGTATTATTTGTTCCTATTTTTGGTATAAATATCAAACGATGCAAAAAAAAATTGATACAATAAGGAACCTAAAATTATTTTTTTGAATAAATGTTTCATTTGTTTACATTGTTGTTTATTCTTTTCAGCTTGTCAGTTACAAAGCTGAAACTAAATGTATGACCATTTTAATAGAAAAATCGTTTCTGAATTAAAAATTGTTTCTGAATCGAAAAATCGATTTTGAATCGAATCGTGACACCAAAAATCAGAATTGAATCGATTCTCCAGACACTGAGAGATTTGCACCCTTACACCATATTATATTATTGTTTAGCATATTTCTCAGATCATTGTTTCCTGTTTATCCTTTTTTAATATATTTTCTATTTTTGCAATTTTTGGGTGTGACAATAGTCACCTTGAACCTTGATGTATATGTATGTATGCATGAATGTATGTATGCATGTATGTATGTATGTATGTATGTATGGCATGCATATATGCCATGACTGTACATGTATGCATGCATGCATGCATATACAGTCATATATGTATGCATGCATGCATGCATATACTGTACAGTCATATATGTATGCATGTATGCATGGATGGATGGATGGATGTATTTCTTGTATTTATTTTTGAAATGCATAATTTCATCTTGAAGTTTTCAGATCAAGATTCTAACCATTGTCAGGAAACAAACAGTAGATCAGTTTAGGAACGTTGCAAGTTTTATTTTATGAGTGGTACAGTTTTCAGTTTTGTGCACGTCAGTCTATTGTCTCATCTTTTATGCAAATATTTCATTGAACATATTTGCAACGTCAGCAACCGTCATTAGATGCATGCAACCTCAAATAGATCATACACTGCTGCATTTAAATGTTAGACTCTCGTCGGTTCACTGGTTTTATGCCGACAAGCTTGTGATCTTCCAGCTGTGACCTTTCCTGAGTGGACCTGAATCACTGCTAATGGAAACTCAAGGAGAAGAGTTCATTATGTTCCTTTCTGCACTTTGACTTATGAATTTTACACAATGAAATGTGTTTGTGTGCAGAGTGGTGACTTTTAGATGTGCATCTCATTTGTGCTGCATTTATTGACCTATGAAACTCCGAGAAGTAACACAACATGAAAAGAGGATAAGAATAACACCAGTGGTGGAGAAAGTACTCAAACACTGTACTTAAGTAAAAGTACAAATAAACAGACAAAATGTACTCTAGTAAAAGTAGAAGTACCATATTAATGTTTTTACTTAATTAAAAGTAAATACAGGTGACCCCCGATTTACGAACGAGTTAGGGACCTAAGAACGGTTCGCAGCTCGATCCGTTCGTAGGTAGGAGGTGAAAATTATATAAAAAAAAAAAATTATTCATTCATTCATTCATTCAACCTTTATTTATCATGCTAACGGAGCGCGCGCACACATTTAAGCATGTACAGTAGTGTACTGTAATGTTAAACATTGCTATTCACATTTACAGAATAAATAAAAATATATTTTCTTACTTTGAGATGGTCAAAGCCGACATAGGTTGCCATGCGTTGATTGTTTTCGGGCCAAGCAGCGCGGGGGCCGGCAAGCCACCGCAGCTGCTCCAGACCTGTGTTAGCTAGCTGGCTAGCTTCTGCTAGCCAAGCCATGAGCTAGTGTTGGAGCGGCGGCGCGATCAATCTGCAGCTGCTGCTCCAGCCGCTGCTCCAGCCTGAGACGTCCACAGAGCTATTCCAGCTAGTAATTAATCCATATGATGCGATCCTGGTCACCAGTGTTCAAAAGGCCGGCTCCCGTGTTAGCTCCAGTGTTAGCTCTGGAGCTAGCCAGGCCGGAGGTGTAGCCAGGCCGGCCGGAGGTGTTCGCACGGCGGCCTGGCACGATCGGCGATAAATCCGCTGCTGCCTGAGACATCCACAAAGTTCACAGAGACGTTTCCAGCTAGTAATTAATCCATATGAAGCCATCCTGGTCACCAGTCTTCGTCCGGCTCTCGGCAGCTAACCTAAGATGGCGTCCGGTGTTCTACATTAATTTGTGACCGGAGACCCCAGTGACTGAACCTAAAATAGCGTCCGGTGTTCTACATTAATTTGTGACCGTGTAAACTGAAGACCTACTTCCTGTTGCCCAAGATTGCTCAAAAATTGCTCAAAAATGATCAGAAATGATCTTTTTTATCATAATTATTATTTATAAAGCCTTTAAAACAACCAGAACATGAAATTAAGAACATTTAAACACAAAAAAAAAAAAAAAAATTTTTTTTTTAATACAGTAATTTCATATTTTTATTAAATATGATATGTTCGTAGGTCCCGTGGTTCGCAGGTCGATGGGGTCGTAGGTCGGGGGGTCACCTACTTGCTTTTAAAAATACTTAAAGTATTAAAGTAAAAGTACTTGCTGAATGTATTACCTAATGCAATGGTTTACAAAATCATCAAGTGTGCGTATATTTTCTGTAATACATTAATAGTGTTGAGTCATTTTAATGAACAATGCTGCAGATAATACATGTTTTTATTGTGTTTACTCTGACACAGTTCACACTTGGACTTGTGATTCTGTGCGTCAGTATTTCAGGGATGACATGAAGAGTTAAATGTCATTAAGTAAAATAAGAAAGAGGAATGATTTTACCTTTGAACATTTTTATTTAACACAAACCAATGTGTCATTTTAACTGCAGTAAACACGTTTAAGTAAAAGTTGTCTGTTTGAAAAAAGGAGCATTAGACCTAACAAAGGAACATCTGATCATTTCAACTCCAGTTTGTCATCAACTCTAGTTAAAATACTGTCTAGTCAACCTTGTAATGGGTCAATAGTGAACAATATTTTAACTTCCTGACACCATTTTCGAAACTTGGACCTGAGTGTCGAGACATTTGGAGACATCTCTTGTCTCCTGTCCTAACATCCCATGAACTGACACATTTTAATATTGCAGCAAGAATTTCTTGTCCAAGTTCAGAATAAGTTGTTTTTCAAAGTTTTTTTTTGAGTCCAGTCTGGCTCTTTTGGGAGAGAGGATCTGTCCTGCTGTACTGAACAGTCTTTCAATAATATTTCAATAGTCTTTCAATAAGGCCATGGGTGTTGTGTATCTTGCTGACTCTGTGGTGGAATCCATTTTGGGTGTGTTAGTGGTGCTGTGGGTGCTCCCAGCTCAGTGACGTATATACTAGAATATATGTCACTGGTCCAGCTCTTCTTGAAGGCAGGTCTAATGTTACCTGTCCACTTTGCAGTGATTCAATGGACCAACTCCCCTCTCGACATCAGTTACTTTCAAACTAATGACAAATAAAAGTGAATGTAACTTGTAACTCAACACATTATAGAAATGTAGTGTAGTAGAAAGTACAGATACTTCATGTAAAATCTAGTGGAGTAAAAGTAAAAGTACCCACATTTAATTCTACTTAAGTAAAGTACAGATACATGAAAAATGTACTTAAGTACAGTTACAAAGTATTTGTACTTTGTTACATCCCACCACTGAATAACACAAAATAAACAAATAACTAAAATATTAATGATGTATTGTTTATATGCTGCAGATGCAACTCTGCATTATTCATGTACATAGGAAGGATGTTTCTCACCTGTCCAAGAATAATGATTATTCTTAAGGCGTGAAAATTAGTTTTTATAACCTGCTGAAAGGCAAGCAGTAATGGAATGGTCTGTGCTTGTGCTTATTTGTCTGACTTTTAGCAAAAATATTTCCCCTAAAGTCACCATTGCATGTACTTCTACTAATTCCCTTTAAAGTCGCCCTAATTCATAATGGCTACCATCATAAAATGTATTTAAAAACTACAAAAGTGGCTTTAACTCAGACAGCTGACCTTTAGCGTGGTAGTAGCTGAGGCCGATCCAAACGCAGTTTGAGTTTTAATAGACTGTACAAGATCTTTGTTTAATACTTACTGTAGCTATTAAATATTCAAAGGTAACTTTGTTTGCTAAGTATCTCATGAAGCGCTGGGCAGATTTTAAGGAAAATTCCAGAAATTAATAATAATTCCTGAACAGACTTGACAACACACTGACACCAGATTCAAGATGGCCACCACAGAACTTGATGTTTTTATGCTCTTTATCAGTTGAAATGTAATCAGACTGGATCTACAAAATACATATTTGTATTTCAGTGTTGAACAACTTGCTGCCGCGAGCAAACTCCATTCCTGATGTTTGCCTTCCTTCCTTTCTTTGTTTTGAGTCATATTGCTTCCATACGCATACAGACCCCTGAATCCACAAGAGATGAATGATGCCTCTTCTTTCTTACAAATGTGATTTAATCACATAAATAGGGTTCAAGCTAACCTTTGTGTGTCTTCACTGTGTGCATGTGTTTGCGTAATCCTCTCTTGGCACTGTTTAAGTCAGAGCAGAGCGTTCACAGCTTATGATATTCCACCCTTAAGGCCTGAGCGTGAAAGTAGGTGACAGTTTGCCCGCATTTACATCCGTTTGTCTTTGTCCTGTTTGTGTGCTTCCATGAGGACAGCAGAAGGTTGAACAACCCAAAGGAAAACTAGATTTTTGACCAAAAGACTCATTTGAATGAGAGATTTTTTTTTTGAATGACAGATTTTATGTATGTATTGTTTTGGTTAGGGTCTAGGTATTTTAAAGGAGAATAAAATGTTAAATTGTGGTAAATATTTAGTGCCACATTTTCTGGCCTATAAGACATAGTTTTTTTATTATATATATATATA
>JBBPBX010003348.1:37415-49003 GCA_038048925.1 Garcialebias charrua
TGTTTATTTATCAAATGCAAATAAACACAAAGTCAACAAAACAATTAAATGCTCAGGATGAGAAGAACCAATTTGACACACTAAAACAACAAATAACAAACAAAAAATATATAAATAAATGAATTATATATAAATTATAGTAATACAAGTAATAATATGAATAATAATAAGTCTAAAAAAGCTAAGTCTAAGTCATAATATAAATAGAATCAAGCTAATCTTTTTTTGGTTGAGTACCGGTTATCTTAAATATTCCTAATTTTAAAGGTCCTAATGCACCTTAGCATATATAGCATTTCACCGTATAAATGTACCTTAAATGTTTCAAAGTTAATAGGAGCTACACAGTAAAATGGGCAGTGTCAGAACAACACTAAAAGAGTCAATTTTAACACTGAGCCAGGTTACATATGGTCTCGCCCTGTACAGTGTTAAAGTTACACTGCTCTCAGTGTTACATTTTTAGAGTTGGTTTTACTCTGATTAGAGTTAAATTTAGTTATTGAGTAAAATTTAATTAACACACAATTGACCTTTCGCAAAACCCCGCCCCCAACCGGCCATTGTCCAATCACACGTCACTAGCATCTCCGGCTATGTAAGCTAGGTCCGACATTCTACAAGATGGTGAAGCGATGCGCCTATGGATTGTGTAAATCAGACAGCAGGTATCCCAAGAGTTTGTCTGGTGGAGTCTTGTTTTTTCCCTTCCCAAAGCCGAAAACACAACTGGAACGGTGTCAACAATGGATAAAACAGTGTGGAAGGCCTCACTCCCAGCTTAAAGCTGCAGTATGTAGCTTTTTTTATGAACATATTTCTTCACTCTGTCACTACCTCCTGACAGACTGATGTTAGCCAGGTAATCTCTGAAAAAAAATAAAAAAATATTGTCCCCTTGCTTCTCCAGGTGGTAAATAAGCATTTCTAAAAAGAAAAGGTGACCCGCCATTTTCCAGCCAATAAAAACAGAGTTTGTAACCAGCCAATAAAAACAGAGCTTGAATTTGAATCAGCCAATAAAAACAGAGCTTGAATTTGAAATTCAACAGACCACAAGGGGGCAGAGCCACATATGGCTCTGAGGGGGAGGGATCAGAATGCTTTGCCTGTTGAAAATATTTCTAACTGCTGCAGTTCTACAGAAACTGCATACTGAACCTTTAATGTCTCGAAGATAAACAAGCATTCGTATGTATGCTCAAAGGTAAGACAAACATTCATTGTGACTGTCCTGCTCTAGAAGTAATAATTATAATTTCAAGAAAGGTTATTATTAATATTCATTGTTGTGTATTATTTTGGATATAATTTTTAGAAGATTACCCTCTTACGTTTAGTAAGCTCATTAGCATTAGCTAACTTTAGCGAATGTTTACATTAGTTCACTGTCGGGTCTCGATGCTGTGAACCCTATACGATATCATGTTTAGTCAGTTTCACTACATAAACTTGACTAGCTAATTAACATTTTCTCTTTTAACAAGCATCTTGAATCGTTTTTTTTTATATCTGTCATTTAGCACAGAGCCCCCCTCCCCTTGTCTTACCTCCCTCGGGGGTTCGGTCCGCTCTGTAGCATGTTTGATTTGATTTGATTTGATGTTTATTCATTCATTTTAAAGAACAATACAAGACAGTTTCATCAGATACAAGATTACAAGTAGGTTAAAATGAAGGGAGCAGAAAGAAGATGAAATCTTATTATATCTGCCCCTATTTCACAGTTTGTTCAACCAATGATAACTTTCAAGCAACATCACAGAATGAATAGTTCTACCTATTTTCTTAACTGTAATACACAAACTACATCACAAAATGAATAATTCTACTTAATTTTCCTGACTGTAAAACATAAACTAGATCACAAAATGAATAATTCTACTTAATTTTCCTGACTGTAAAACATAAACTAGATCACAAAATGAATAATTCTACTTAATATTTCTAACTGTAATACACAAACTACATCACCCATAATTCTAATTAATTTTCTAATTCTAATTTTTTTTTTTTTTTTTTTTTTATTTTTTTTATTTTTTTATAATTTTATTTAATTTTCCTATTTTTTTTTTTTTTAATTAATTTTCCTAACTGTAATACACAAACTAGATCATAAAATGAATAATTCTACTTAATTCTACTTAATTTTTCTAATTGAAATACACAAACTAAAAGATGGCACAACATCAAGATGTTCACAAAATGAATAATTCTACTTAATTTTCCTAATTGTAATACACAAATTCATCACAAAAATGAATAATTCTACTTAATTTTTCTAACTGTAATACACAAACTGCTTCATAAAATGAATAACTCTACTTAATTTTTCTAACTGTAATACACAAACGTACATCATAAGTACAACATAATTGTAATACACAAACACGCAAGATTACATCATATATAGTTTTTGAGCAAGTCCTTTTTGACCTTTTTCTTAAATGTATACAT
The DNA here is from genome assembly GCA_038048925.1 of Garcialebias charrua. Classification (NCBI taxonomy): domain Eukaryota; kingdom Metazoa; phylum Chordata; class Actinopteri; order Cyprinodontiformes; family Rivulidae; genus Garcialebias; species Garcialebias charrua. Next base: position 39,873 of record JBBPBX010003348.1, read on the forward strand.
TGATTTTTCATTTTTAACATCACTCTCCAGAGCATTCCACAATCGAATTCCCTGAATTGAGGTAGACCGTCCCTTTAAGCTGGTTCTGAATTGTGGTTTGATGAATATCTCTGTCCCTTTGAGATTGTAATAACTTTGTCTTTTTATAAAATTTCTTTGGATATTTAAAGGTAATGTGTTATTATGAGCCCTATACATAATTGATAAAATACTATATTCTACCAATTCCTGGAATTTCAATAAGTTTAGTTGAATAAACAAGGTGTTTGAAGGGTGAGTGAAATGTTTTCTGGTGATTACTCTTACAGCTCTCTTTTGTAAAATAAAAACAGGCTTTGTAATAGTTTTGCATGCTTTTCCCCAAACCTCAATACAATAGATTAAATGTGGAGCAATGATTGTGTTATACAACATATGTAAAGCTTTATCAATTAAAAAATCCCTGACTTTATACAGTACTGCAATTGCTCTAGCTAGTTTTTTTTTAATGGAATTTACATGATCTTTCCATGTCAGTTTGTCATCAATGATAACACCCAGAAACTTCACTTCACTCACTTTACAGATCACAACATCTTCAATTTCAAATGGATCGTCATCAACAATTCCCTTTTTGTTACTGAAAATCATGTAGTTAGTTTTATCTAAATTCAAAGATAATTTGTTTAATTTAAACCAAGTTTGTATTTTTATAAATTCTGTTTTCATCATATCCAAAATCTGTTTTATGTCATTACCCGAACTGAAAAAAGTGGTGTCATCGGCAAAAAGAACACATTTAAGTAGTGCTGACACATTTACCAAGTCATTCACATATAAAATAAACAACTTTGGTCCAAGCACAGAACCCTGAGGAACTCCACAAGTGATATCACGGAGGTCAGATCTAACATCATTTATTTGCACAAACTGTTTCCTGTCCTTCAAATAGCTAGATACCCACTGTAATGCTGGTCCTCTAATACCATATTTATTTAGTTTTTCAAGGAGAATGGTGTGGTCAATGGTATCAAATGCTTTTTTTAGATCAACAAAAACACTAACACAGTACTGTTTATGATCGACAGCATTAGTTATTTGTTAGCTGCTCCAGCTGGACAGCATGGTCCAGAACGTTGTTGTTGAGCCACGTTTCCGTGAATACAAACACACAGCAGTCTCTCACAGTCTTTTGTGTCGTTCGTAGCAGGCGTATATAATCCAATTTGTTGTCCAAGGAGCGCACGTTAGCCAGAACCATGGATGGGATAGCCGGCCTGTGTGGGCTAGCTGCTAGCCTAGCTCTGATACCTCCGCGTTTACCCCGCTTCTGTTTTCTGTCACGCCGCTTGTGGCGTTTCCATGGCGGGCGCGGTGAAGCGTCACGCCGCTTGTGGTACTTCCACGGCGGGCGCGATGAAGGGAAGGTCGGGGCTGGCTTCCGGAGCAGCTCGCAGTCACGAAGCTGATGTAACTCCACCTCGAGCTCATGTAGCTTCTCCTGGAGTTCGCTGTTTATTCCCAAATGAGCGGTTTTTCCGACATCAAGCAGGAATTCACGGCTATACTTGCGTTCTTGAACACGTAGACAAGACAAAGACGTGCCGGCAAATTGCGGCGTGCAGGACAAGACAGACGAAAGCACCGTGTTGCTGGGAGAGAGAGAGAGCACTGGTATACAAGCTATCCCCGTCATGACGCGCTAACACTCACCGGCTACAGAAAGCTTGACGGGCGTAGCAACAGTAACTAAGGGGGCGGGGCTTCTGCGAAAGGTCAATTGTTAATATACTTTTACTCTATGAGCTAAATAACACTCACAGAGTTATTTAAATATGACACTGCTACTTTTCAAGTGTTGTTCTAAATCATCTCCTACAATTTATTCTTAATAAGTGTAAGATCTATGTAACACCACTGTTAGTTTTATTTAACTCTAAACACAGTGCCAGTGTCAAAAATTTACTCAATTATATACTGTTTTATTATAAACCCATTGTTAATATTTCTTACCGATGTACAGCCAAAACTCTGCAAAAATATTTGTAGGACACAAAAACATAATTTTCCTTGTCTTATCAATTTATTAAGCTTCATACAAAAAATTAATACAACGGCTTCTTTGCAATTTCACTTTTAAAAAAGATTTTTCTAAGACATGATGAATTTACTGGAATATCTTTAACCTTTTATCCAAGTTTTTTTTTTAAATCTTGTCATGTGCCATTTTTAATAAAGGACAAATATCCTTATCTGTATAAATCATAAAATTGGTCAGTGACTAAGTTAAAACACCCATTTTTAAGAGGGTCAAGTAAAATTTGTGGCCACAAATTACACCAAAGCTTTTCAAACCACAACTTTAGATTACTAGTGACCAATTAGGATATGTTGCTGTTGTTACACATACAATTCTGTAGCCCCAGTTGAAAGTAATGCAGGCATTTTTTGTGTTTGATATGCAGAGATTAAAAGATGGGTGTCAAGTGTCAGAGAACAGATTTTGTCCTTTGAACCAATAATTAACTGCAACCACCAATCTTTTGGAGTTAACATTTTACAATAATGACATTCAGAAGTGAAACACTGTACATGAAGGTGTGATGTTATCTCAAGATAAACAAAAATGTGTTTGAATAAATGTGATGGACACCAATTGAGTAAATAAATAATTGTGTAAATAAATTCCCACATTGCCAACATCTATGTTGTAGATGACTGTTTGCATGAAGACGTACATGTTGTGGAGCATTTGATTATAAACAGTTGCAAATACAAAGTGAGCCTTAAAAAGTTCATCAAAAGCTCCAAATGAGCTGGTTGACTTGCATGGTATGACCTGCTTGTCCAGAACAATGAAGGACTTGTGGATGGTGCTCCTCCTCTGTCTCAACAGCAAGTAGGCTGCGTAGTGAAGTTGATGGCACCAACATGGTCCTGGATGCTTGTTCCACTCTAAAGGCCCCAGTGTAGCTCTGCGTTAGGCCTAACGCTGCTCGACGCCTTTCGAACGCAGCGGCACAAGCCTTTGAACGCGGGCGCAAACGCGCCAAGCTCAAATTTTACGACCGCGAACGCAAGCGCGTTGTCTCAAAATAAACTGCTCGGCGCCGGACTGTTTTGTATGTGACACAAATGTATTAAATTCCCCTTTTTCATCCCTGATCTGGCCTTTTCTTTTGTTTTTTTAAGTGATCGCTTCCTCCTCCGCTGACTCCATGACTGAAATTATGAGGAAATTAATGAATTTGTCACGAGCGAATTAAACTCATGTCCAACGTGGCTACGCTAGGTTCTGCAGATTTCCTGGTGTTCTGGTGTGCTGGACCAGCGCTCCCTGTTTTTATTTTATTTTTTAGAACTTTTTATTAACATATAAACACAGAACACCGCAGCGGCTGCAGCCAGAGCCAGCTGCTGGCTCGTGCCCTTTTTCCCCCCCACCCGACCTGTCAATCAATTCAGTAGGCGTGTCAGCAAATGACCAATCAGCGACCTCAATTTGTCCCGTAGGTAAACACTCTTCCCTGCTGTTGCTCAAATGACGTCAAGAATTTGGAGCGAAAACGCGAGCATTAACGCGAGACCGAACGCAGAGCTATACTGTGAACTGCCTGCGCACAGCACGCGCGCGTAGAGCGGCGTTCGACCGAATGCAGAGCTATACTGCGGCCTTAAGTATGAAAAACATGAAGAAGAAGAAGAAGAAGAAAAAGGAAAATAAGTGAGATTAAAACATTTCTGCATTTCTACTTGCAAGAGGCTTTGTTTTCATTCTCCAGATCAATACAGCGTTAAGAAATAGTAAAACACCACCAGTGACATTTAGTATATAAAATTAATAATGTTTGATAATTTTTATAAGCAAATTGAAATAAATGTAGCCATTAGAGTCCAATACAATAAAACCTGGAGGCTAGCGCTGGCATCCTAACTCCACAAACAAACAAAGAAAAAAAACCTCACCAGTTCCCACTTGCTGTCAGCTGAAGGCTTTTTCACAAACAAAGACTTCTAAATGTTGAGAGGCATATCAGTCAGAAATGGTAATATAATAATATAAGCAGTGCTGGGCAGCGCTAATCCAAAAAATTAGTTCCACAATTTCTAAAATGCTTATTAATTTTTTTAGGTCCACAATTTCAAAAGCACAAATGTCTTGTGAAAATTAGGGGAAGCTAATCTAATCCGCTATTTATATTCGACAATTGGTAGCCGGCAGCGTTATGCAATATTTGCACTACACTGCCAACTGAAAAGTAACTAAAATGATCCTAAAAGGATGAAATTACAAAAATCAAAGGATTTATTTAATACTTTACGTACATATATTCTATTCGGCCACAAAATTAACAAAAAAGAGAATGATCTTTTAATCCCTAAAACCACTTTTAAATCTCAAATACACGGGTGTGTCGCCACCGCATTTATACATAAAAGTAACCCAAATACATAAAACTAACGACTCACCGTCGAGTGGTCGACACAAAACACACAATAAAATCCTCCGGCCGCGTTAATTTGGCTTGAAACAGCGGGGTTCTCTGCGGATTTATCCATTAGTAACCCAGCACAACCAGCTGGACACAGAGTTAGCGTCCAGTTCACCTCTGACCCGGAAGATGTCAAGATTCTATAGGTAGTCAACAGATTTAATGAAAAGTAACTAAAATACATAAAACTAACGACTCACCGTCGAATGGTCGACACAAAACACACAATAAAATCCTCCGGCCGCGTTAATTTGGCTTGAAACAGCGGGGTTCTCTGCGGATTTATCCAAGTACCAGCACAAACAGCTAGCCACAGAATTAGCCCCTGAGTTCACCTCTGACCCGGAAGATGTCAAGATGGAATAGTCCATTTTTAGTAGGGGGATAAAGAAATCGACCGTTTTTTTATTGCGTATTTAATGATCGTTTTCATCGTAACTATAATTATTTTTATGTTAAATGTACATTAACAAGCAGGATCAATGTTAGGGATGTAGGTGACTGGCCGGGGCGCGGCGGTGCTGATTGGGATCCCCAGGCAACGGCATCATTTACCTACATGGTAGATCCGAGTCTGTTCTCCGCTCTGCTCCCTCCCCCTCCAACCCTCCCTCCTCTCTGCTCTTTACGGTGGGGAAAAAGGTAAAACAAGCAGCTACGGAGCCAGCATAAGAGCTTGTAAATAAGTTTATTGGTTTTTACTGATAGATAATTAGTTATTAGCGGTACTGCATTTTAAATAAAAATAGCACAAATCCGCTTATGAATTATAAAAGTTAGTCAAACCACAAAAACGCTGACAAAAAGTTTAGGTCCACTGTAAGCGGATTAGCGCTTTAGCGCTCTCTAGCGTTCATATGCCCACCACTGAATATAAAGGCTAGCATTAGTATGCTAGTTCCAAAAACAAACTCACCAGTTGCCACTTTTAGAATAAACAGTCAGCTGAAGCTTTTTTCAGAAACAGAGCCATCTAAAAGTTGAGGCATATCAGTCAGAAATGCAAATAGGCATTAGATAAAGGACTTTCAATTATTTAAAACCTACCTGCAGCCAGCCTCATTGTCACAGCACAGCTCATTTCCCAGACCAAAAAAAAAAGACCGGAAGTACATCATCGGTAGGTAGAGCTCACGTTGGACGTGTCCAGGGCGGTGTAATCTGCGCCCAGCATCTTCCCATTGTTTTGTAACGTCGTGGAATAACTGCACATGCGCCATTAATATGAGAGTCTATGGATAAGATTCATGCGCCCCCCAGGACAGGAAATGCGTCACCAATCTTCAATGTAAAAATGGTGAATAGCTCCAGAAGTTCCAGTGGGCCGGCGCCCTAGCGCCCCCTATTGGCCGGCCACCCTTGAATTTTAAAGAGCTAAACTTGACATTTTCTTTGGCCTGCTTTTGTCTCCTTTCCCTCTCTTTTTCAGTCTGTTCTCTTCAAAGATGTTATAATTCCCTTCACATGGGTTTCATCACCACTCCTTAACTTCACCGTTTTAGCACTTTTAGCTTGACTTTGTGTGCCGTCTGCTCCTGATCTCTTAGCTCCCTGCAGTCCTGCTGTCTGTTGCTCTCTGTCTGAACTTTTTAGATATTCAGTCTCCCCACCCTCTCCAGCTCACCTCTACACTTTCTCACTTTGATGAGCTGAGCTTTACAACCCTGGCATCATTTTGTTTCAGTTTGCTGGTTGCTACGACAACCTCCCGAGCCAAGTTATTTTTAGCAACAAGAACAGCACGAATCCCACCCAAAACTGGCAGTGTGGACACATTGTGTTTTTGTTTAATTTTGATACAATTGCGCCAGTGTGATGGCTTTATGTGCAGAAAGACCATGACTGCTGACAACAAAAATGTGAGCAAGTTAAAGAAACAATTCATTTATTATTCTGTAAAATTTCTATATTTAAACAATTATTTTCCACTTTTACATTATTAGCTAAATATATCAAAAATTGGAGGTTTTAGTCAAGTGTTGATGTGTTTTTTACAGATGCTACTATAATAAAACTATCTGTCCAGATGACCCGAGTTAATATTTTTTGGGATTTATTTACCTGGATGATTGAGCATAGATTAAGATATGATAAATACAACTTTGTAAAAACAAAAAACAAAACAAAAAAGACTCAATTGTTTAAATGTAGAATGTGTTCCGTCCTTATGTATTTTACGACTGATTAATAATAATAATAATAATAATAATAATAATAATAATAGGTAACTTTAGGGAGCCTTTTTAAAGCAATCTGCAACCACAGAATGTTAATTTTATGTTTATGTTGAACTGCATTAATAATGTAGCTCAATTATGTAATTAGAGTCAGCATCATTAAATATTCAAGCACTGCTATTAATATGACTAACCCAGGAATTATTAGGCAGTCCTTATTGTGCGTAACTGTCTTGTATGTGCTAACCTCCCTGTACAGCTGGACATTACAGTTTCAGCACAGTAACAACCACATTCAGGCAGTCTCACGAGATAGCTTTCCAAATAAAAAAATGCAAACACTGCTCTTTATATGTGGAATGGACTTGCAACTCTCTCAGATGCACCTTTCTGAATTTTTACTCCTGCATCCCAGAGGAGCTCATGGGGCCTATATTTGTTCCAGCTGGTTCTTTGTATGCAGGTAAGCAAGAAGCTGATGGGGTCCTTAAAGGACAACACCCACCGTGACAGTAACAATTCACCATATTGGAGAATTACTGTAGTATTTTATGAATTTTATTTTCATTTTTGCATTTGGGCCAGGCGAGGGTTAAAAAAAAAAAAAAAAAAACCCACTCCCGAATGAATCCGGAAACCTGGCCGAAGAGTCCCGAAGGGTCATGCCTTTTGTTACATTGATCTCCACCCAGAAAGCAAGGCAGAAGGTAGGAGTGAGTTTCCATGGAGGTTTATGAGAGTGAGAGTAAAACTGCATATTTCCTGGTGCATTTTTGTGTACAACTGGACCAGTGGTCTGCTTTTATTTTTTATTTATTTTATAGACCTTTTTAATAAGATATAACACCGCTGCGACTGTTGCTGGCTGCTCTCCTCTCCTCTGCCCAGAGAGGAGCGAGCCGCGCGGCTTCTCCCTGGCTCCCCGTTCCGCTGCGTCAGCTTTGAAGTTCGTGCCGGGGCTCGGTTCTGTCCCAGCCTTGTTGCTGGAGCACGGAGAGCACGGGAGAGCACGGGGAAGCCCGGGAGAGCACGGGGAAGCCCGCGCGCCCAGAGCTCCGCGCTGCGGCTGCCTTTCTACTCCCGACCTGTCTGGTCAGGGGAGAGAATAAAAAGGCGATGCGGAAATGAATGAATTTGTCGCGATCAAGCGAATTAAACTAGTATGTCTACGTGGATGCTGCTCAGAATATGACAGACATCAGTGAGCGACCGCTTCTCTTTTTTTTTTCCTCTCTTAGAGCAGCGGTCATGGAAGTTGATGAAGGCTTATTAAAACTCCGCCTGTAACTCCAAGGCGGAATCTTTAGTGATGTGAATGCCCATATTTGGAGAGGGGCAGATCTTCCCGGAGCTTCTGCTAAAATCTGCTATAAATCATGAAATAACACATTTTGCATTATTTCTCTACAATATAAATAAACGCTCCTGTATTATTTTTAAATAAACTAATAAATATTAATGGCGATGCAATTTGAAAACATGGTGGGTCATGGACTTTAAAATATGAACACGTTGAACCAGAGACTAATGAACCACTTTTAAAAAATTAATATTGTCCTTTGATATGTTTCATTCATGGAATTTCTAACATCTTCATTGGAAAATTGGAATAAAAGATTCTAGGATAAGTATAAAGTCAGCAACAATAATAAACTATACATTTGATTTTATTGTATGTATCAGAATCAGAATAAGCTTTATTATCATTGCGCAGAGGTACAGCAAGAACATGTACGCACAGTCACCCGAAAGATGGACTAAGTGTACAAAGCTGCAGCTAATTTTATCAGCGCGGCCTTCTTATTCTTATCAGAATGATAATCTTGGATATGAAAAGGGGGAAGAACCATGCGGGTAGATAGTGGTATTACAAAAAAGATCTTTCACATCTTGTCTATCAGGACACGATTTGAGACATTAAAAAACTCTACCAGCAAGCACAATTAAAAACATGATTACATATGCATTTGAGGTTGAGGTGGTGAGATTTGACCATAAGCCTTTTTCAGATCGGCCCTAACCCTCCACCTTACGGTTTAGCTCGTAAATCAGCTGATTTTGTTAGGTCACGGCACGGATCAAACCTTCGCACTGGCTCGGAAGCTTTGTCATGGCCGAAACTGCTGCCGTTGCCTTCTTCAATTTCCGATATAACAGAGCCCCTCCGATACCAAAAAGCAGAGTCCCTGCTATCATAAATCCAATCATGTAAACGTCTTCAACGTCCTCCTGAGACAGGACTGAGAGACACATCACCTGCCACACTCCCCACGAGTCCATGACGTATCCCGCAGTGTGTGTCTGAGCTGGACACGCTGGTTCCCCAGGACCTTGTTGTTTTGATGAAAAAATCTTGTCAATAGAGTTGATAGTCCATGATACCAGATCCATAATCTTAATGTACGTTGGGGAGATGAGTACCCGAGGGGCTTCAGACACACAGAGAGCGGAGAAGGGAGAAGGAAGAAATGGGGTGGGGGGG